>JAGGAP010000074.1:0-98664 GCA_017657235.1 Termitomyces sp. T73sscA | reverse complement strand
ACCAGCTTCCCCCATCTTTTTGAGCTTTGGGTTCACCCAAGCTCTTTGCCAGTCTTCTGGGTTCACCCAGAGACTGTTCCTCTGGAATTTCACTGCCTTGCATTTCAGGATATCAGTCCAGCATTCCGTTTGAGTTCTGGGTTTACCCAGACTCGTGACCAGTCTTTTGGGCTCACCCAAAGACCTCTCCTCCAGGAATCCTTAATGCTTCTCTGCAGTCCTACACCTTGGTACTGGCAGAATACTACCAGCTGTTTGTATGGGGGAATGCTATGAGTTGTATGGCGGCACCAATCATTTACCGGTTGTCTGCTTTGCTTAGCTCGTTTGTTGCCTTGTGGGCAGCAAGTTACTTTTGTTTTGAAGCCCTTGCTTTCATCGCGTTTACTGCAGAACACTTCTATTAGAGCTCCCTTGTCACGTTTGCTGTTATCCACCATCATGCACCATCACTTTCTGCTCTACCTCTGCATTTCAGCATCTACATATATCTCGCAATTAGCTACAACGTTCTGGCCACGCCCAATCATACAAGCCATTGCATGAGATAATGCATGCTGGCTGTGCAGAGTCTCAGGTGGGGTTTTATGGCCGTCCTGGTCGCATTTCCCCTTTTCACTTGAGACAGTCAATTGCATTTCTATATACTGTCTCTAATTACTGTTTGTGATTTGGACTCATTTTCCTCCTGTTTAAGTGCAGTTAGCGGGAATGGTGGAGGTGGAAGTGTATTAAATTCAATGCGGGCTGAGTGCAGAGGATATGGTCTCTTGACATGAAGTCTCATCTTGAAAATTTGTTAAAGATTGTGTCGCCCTTGCATGATGATTATATGCCTCTGTACACAATTGGGCTTTGGCATGTGGGTTCATTCCTTTTTAGGACAAGGTCTCTTTGTCCAGATACATTACATAATCTTTTTAAGGCTTTAACTGCACCTTTTCATTGGATTGCATACTCACTATATTCATAATGTCCGCTCTACAGGTACTTATTCTGATTGTCTCTGCTGACTGTATGCCATTAATATACCACAACCAGTATCAGTTTCTATGTGACCTCAAGGGCAGCAAAGGCCCAATCAGTTGCATTGTATTCAACCATGACGCTACTCTCGTATCCATCAGTAGTGAGTTGCAAGTTTCTAGATTGTTTTCATATTTAAACTTTTGTCTTGTAGGCAATGATGGTCACTTTTGCATATATTCAATGACCGACTTTGCCCACCTTCAAACTCTCCATGAACCGGCTTGGGGTAAGGTCACTGCTTTGGCTTGCATTGACTCAGAGTCTGCTGCCAGCGATCAGGTTAGGACTCTCTGCGTTGGAAGCATAAGAGGGCTTGTATCCCTTGTTCCTCAGGTGAAGCACAATACTGTGCATGCTCCTGTTTGACCTTGGGGAGTTCTTGCTGACATATATAAAAGTGGTTCACCCAAAGATCTTCAAAATCTATTGAAGTGTTTGAGTTCAACGATAGCGTTGCTGCACAAGTATATGATGCTGCAAATCAACGGATCGCGATTGCTAGCCATGGAGGGACTCTGAAGTTGTTCAGTGTAGCTGGAAGTGGTGAGTCAAGCTTGATGGACTGGTCATTTATTGATCTCACTAATTACCACTAGTTGATTTAATCAAACTCTGGACTGTTGTGGATGCACTTGGAATAATACTCATCAGTCTAGCGTTTTTCAGAGGAGGCAACCAGAGTCTCCTAGTTCACAAATTAGTAAATGGAGAGATGTACAATCAATACTGAGGAATTTCTTGCACCATTTTTCACCCTAGCTTGTAGGACGTGTCAGGACATGCAGACTTCAGAAGTCCTTTTGAAAAAGCATCTAACATGCACTGTGTGCATTTCCAGTATGGACCATTGCTATCTACTGACTTTGTTCCAGAGGCCACGTGGCCCTTTCTCCTTGCAAAGACTTTCTTCTCATGCATAATATGACAGAAAGTTATGCCCAAGTCTACCGCTTTCTAGGATCTCTGCCAGAGGCAATCCTACCTGTTCATTTCAAAAGACAAATCATGTTCCAAGGCACTTGGACCAAAGATGGCAAGATTGCCATGTATGGGAGTGATCATGGGACCATCTATGTCCTGGATATGGCGACACGAGAAATCATCCAGCAATTGCCCATGAGAGGTAGGCTTTTCATCTAAGCGTGACGTGAAATTCCTCATGGACTTCCAGGGCTCATACAGACAGTTGCCACTGCCCAACTCTCAAATGGTCATTATATCATTATTAGCAGATCTAGCTCTGGTGACTTTTGTGCATCCGTATGGTCAAAGCAGGTGATATGAATGGATCTAATCATTTCTCAAACCAGCATAAGTGACGTTGAACATATAACTAGCCTGACAAACCTTATAACGAGCCTGCTGCTGCACATTCGGTGACATGTGTGGACAACTGGTCATGAAATGCAGAGCATGGTGTCATTTTGTTTTTATGCTTTGCAATCGCAATCAAGTCCTTTTTTCCTGCTCTAGCCCTTTCATCTCTGAACGTAAGTTTGATGCTTCCTGGTCACGCTCACTGATTGAATTTGTCTTTCAAAGCCCATCCTTTTTCTGAGATCTGTACACTTAGCAGCGCTGCATACCCCAGGCACTGTTGCTCAAGCTACAGTGGTTCTTACTAAAACAGTCTACAAAATGGCAGAGCAGGCAGCATCCACTCAAACAGCCCTTGTTTTGAGTAATGGTGTCCAGCATCATGTGGAAGGGGTGGAGCCAGATGGGCTTCTCTCAGTTGCGTGGATAGCAACCGTCCAGCCTGAAATAGTCACCCAGATGGTGACTGCTTTGCAATTGGAACCTCAGATTGTAATGGTTGTTCCTCACTTGGTGGAGGAAAGTATGCTTACCGGTGGTGTGGTGTATGCAGAAGAGCAAATTGTGGAGGATTTGCTGCCAGGTGGTAGCACTCTCAGTGTATCTGTTTTGCCATAATCTCCTTATTCCACATCAATCCTAAATGCAACTTTATGTACTGTTTGACTATGAAATCAGCATGAACTTTGGGTAAGTTGGTGAACCGGGAGTGTGCCGGCGGCTTTGTATCACATGTGGGATCATCTGTGATGTTAGTTATCTATCTTGCTGTGCCATTTTTCTGCTTCTCCCATTTCTGACGCTTTTTTTATGAATGACGACAGCAAGCATTGAGTCTACCAGTGCACTTACGCCAGGTGCAAGGATGGAGTAATTTCAGGTACTGAAAGAGGGCATATGGTCTCTTCTTGCACGTGGAAGAAGCATAATGATATGGACTGGACAGCGCAGGTCGCTGCCCTGGTCAATGCCTCCCAGGAAGCAGCTTTGGCAGCCCATGATGCCGAATTGGCTCATGCAATAGATAATCTTCCAATCGGCAGCCTCACTTTACATGTGTTTGTGGCTGAGCCATCTGAAGGAGATACTCAGTTTTTCAGGACGAAGAAACTCATGTTTCTTCTGAAAGACATCAAGAATGCCTTAGGCTCTCTGCATGCAGAACTATTGGTGATAGGAAATGTTTCTGCTCAACCAGATGATAATAGTCTGTTGGAAAAGACAACAGCGCTCAGTCACATCAGGCAAGGAGTGATTGAACAAAGAACCAGACTTATTCCTATGGCAACGTCAAAAATTCCAGCTGTGGTAGAAATCTATAGAGCAGTCAGTGTTGTGTACAATGATGTCTTCTTGCTCCTCAAAGCTACCACCCAGTCATGGCAGGATGCGCTGCAGAAGTGTATTGATGACTCCTGAGCAGCTGCTGGGAATGCATTTGATTGTGGTAGGTTTACCCAACTTAATTTTGGGCTACTATCTACTGACATATCTTTGCTGTAGCTGCGCACTTTTTCAATGGCTTTACAGGAGTTGCTCCCATTCTGCAGGCAGTGATTCTCATGATCGCTGTTTGCCACATCATCCTCCGCTTCCCTCATTGTAGCACGTACTAGCTCTTTGAAATGTGTGAAAAAATTCTGAATTTGGTTGTTGAAACGGTTCCTGCTGCATTGCAGGCATTCTCATTCTTGACTTCTGGTAAATTCCCTTGTGACATTTGCTCCGCAATCAAGTCCCTGAAATTGGAAAGAGAATTGGAAGTTTATGCAGCCTGTCCAGCATGCCATACAATCTACTGTGCGCTTCAGAAGAGCAGCCAGGGTGGAAAGAACCACAAGGGTGAGGAAGAGGACATTCCTAGCAGCATTCCTGTATACCCCCAGTGCTGCACCGCGAAGCGCCACAGCCGCAAGTGTAAAGAATTACTCGTTCAGCCAAAATTGATTGGAGAGCAGAAACTCACAATTTTTGTCCCCATGCGCCCTTATGTCATCTTTGACTTTGAAGACTGGCTTGCAGGCTTGCTTTTGCATGAGGGATATGAGCAAAAGATGGATAAAGCATGAGAAAAGATGGTACTTCCAGTGGACGGCAAAATAACTGATATCTTCCAAGGCTCTGCCATCCAAGACTTCAAGGGTCCTGATGGTAAAACCCATTTCAGCACATGTGGTGGCAAAAGCACTAGTCGTTATCTGTTCTCACTTGGCATTGATTTTTTCAACCCCTTGGGCAATAAGCAGGTGGGAAAAAAAGATATTTGTTGGCATGATCTCTGTTGGTTGCCTCAATCTACCAATTGAAAAATGACACAAGCCAGAAAATTTGTTTGTGCAGCTAATTCCTGGCCTGCGCAAGCCCCCTGTGGAAGTGGATGGTTTGAACCCCTATTTAAAACCCGTTGTCAATGCTTTCCTCAAACTTTGGACAGGTGTTTTTTTCAGCAAAACTGCAGAATATCTTTATGGGTGCGCCGTGTTCTGCGCCGTCCTTCTTGTAATCTGTGATTTGCTGATGGCATGCAAAGTAGGAGGTTTTACTGCAATAAGTCATGAAAAGTTTTGTTCTCAGTGCAAATGTTCCAGATCAGTTCACAGATACAAAGATTACAACTATGATTCCTGGGTTCTGCGCACTGATGCTGAGTGCAAGGAGCAGGCGAAGAAGTACTTCAATGCCTCCTCTCCAGAAGATGCTCAGAATATTGTCAACAGTTCAGGTGTTCAATGGACTGAGCTTCTTAGGCTACCATATTACAAGCAGTCATCATCCCTCATTGTTGATGTCATGCACAATCTCTTCCTTGGCTTGATCAAGGAGCATTTCCACAGCATCCTTGGCTATGACAAGGGGAAGACAAAGAAAGGTCAAGATAGGGGCAAACCCACGAAAGGCCTTGTTGTCAAGATACATTTTTCAGCGGACAATCCCCAGCCAGAGAACAAAATACACGCCAAGGATGTCCGCACGCTTGTTAAATGGTTGTTGCAGCCCATGGAATTCAATGAACGGGGTCAAGAATGTGAAGACGCTGTCAAGAAATGGTCCAAAGTCAGTTTGCTGGCTTTGAGGTGTGTTGCGAAAGGACTAGATGGCTGTGAAGCATATACTTCCCCTATGAGACTTGTTAGAGAGCATTATGCTTGAGCTATCATCACCTGGGTATGAGACTGCTCAATATCACTATTACCCACAGCTAACTTGCTTGATTAGCGATCAAAACAAATTGCAAATGACGATATTTGGCAACTTGGAAGTGTCTTGACAGATGAGGTCGTCAAGCCTTCATGGATGCCATTGGTCCCCCTGTCATTGGGATCAAAGCTCGAAGCAGACGAGTGGCAAACTCTAGGCTGTTTGAATTTGCCAATGTCATTGATACGCCTTTGGTCCAAGCACCTTGAACAAGACCAATTACACTTTCTGCAACTTACCATGTCACTTATGTCTGCAGTGTTGTTGGTTACCTCTCGAGTCACTAGCAAAGAACATTGGGCTCACTATCTTAAGTTCATGGTGGAATATTGAAAAGAACTCCGGCAACTGTTTCCACTCTATGACTGCATCCCTAACCATCATGTGGCGTTTCACATTTCAGAGTTCATCAGACTCTTTGGTCCTGTTCATGGATGGTGGGCTTTTCCGTTCAAGTGCGCAATTGGTCAACTACAGCGGTTGTCAACAAATTACAACAAGCGTGAGTTGCGTCCCAACTCTCTTGGTAATTCAAGTACATTGACCAAGAATTCACATGAGTATGAGGAGACCATGTTACGATTGTAGCACAAGCTTTCTAATTTAAGAGGTCTCTTTCTAAAGCAAAGTTGCCCAAAGGTCGTCAAAGATTGCTTCTCATTCTTTGCAACTCTCGTTCAACCCCAAATCCGTGGCTTCCTTGCAGCTGAACAAGAGTTTGCCATATGGGTCTTTCATACATGGCTGAATCGAGGCATGGTGGCATGGTGGCAACAGCTCGGTAATACTGCATAGTAATCCTGCTCCGTTCATTATTGAGCAGATAATTGAGTTTCCAGAGGCGGATTTGACTAGCACGTCTGTAGGTCAGGACAAGCCACAGATGCAAGGAATTTGGATTGTTGGACTGCATCATCTTCCTTCAGATATTATTCATGATCCATTTGCAGCATGGCCTGAGCTTGGAGCAAGTGTGTGGAGTGCTCATACAGATACGCAACTCAAGGCAACAATGGTCTCTGATATTGAAGCGCATTGTGCGTGAATGGAATGGGATGAATATGTTGCAGTTGTGTCAATGAGGCGTGTAAGTGTCTCAAGCCTTTTTGTTTTTCAAAGAAGGAGCTTATCACAAACCAAGTTTTTACCTTGACAGATCATGCTAGCTTTGTATACAATCTAGTTAATACTTTGTATCTATATACCTCACGCCCTTGGTGCTATTTGCTGCTGACTTTGTGCTGTGGAGTGCGGTCTATTATAGTCTTGAAACATACAGGAGCTTGTCATCTTGCATCGACTTGTTCTGCATATGCACAAACAATTTGAAAAATAATGCTATGCAATTGAAAACAATTTGCCATGCAGGCGTGGGACATTTGTGGCTGTGATCAAAACTCTTTGTTACCTTTCTATCAAAGAAACAAGTTTCCATAAATGTTGTAGGAGCCATGTTTTGCTCCTCATGCCCGTGTACCATACCAACCAGCTGTGCACTCCTCCACAGGGCAGCTCTGCTCTTAAACCTATGTGAAGTCACAGGAAAGGGACTGTGACTCCTTGGAGCCGCATCGCATCTGGCCCTCATCATGCTGCTTTGCCACACAATAATTCACCTATGGATGCACAGATCCACACAGTACAGCAGTTTCTTGTGATGGACATGCTGTGCCTGATTAAATGTTTGTAGGAACCCTTGCTTGAGAATCACATACACTCTGCCAACAACCTCTCAGAGTGGAGAATCCAGTTAAGCAACATAAACACTCTCGAAGGCAGGCATTATAGAGTCACTGAAGACCTCAAGAACAAAAAGCAGGTGTGTCTTTCCTGGGTACCTCTTCCTTGGCTCACCTTCTTGGAGATTTGCAAATTGAGTACAGCGCTGAGACATGCTAAGGAGGAGCTTGCAACTCTCAAATAGCGAAGAGATGAAGTCATGCGTGTACGTCCATTTTATTTTAGTATGAGACGTTCGCACCATCATTGCTCCAGGACTGTGAAATGCTTGGGGACCAATTACTTGATCAAAAAACACAACTTGAAGCTGCCATAGCTGAAAGGGATCACCTGGCCCTGGTGCGTTAGATATTGTACTTTTCCTATTTTGATCTGTTTGTTGAATATCATAGGGCAGATTGTTGACAAGTTAAGGGAAGTTGCTCTCTGCAATGTTTGTAATAAACCAATCATTGATTTAACACTGTAAGTCAATCTTTCATGACCGCTTTATCTTGACTTGCTGACTACCCCACAAGCAGTCTGTCATGTGGACATATCTTCTGTTTCAAGTGCGCTGCGCACTGGTAGAAGGGAGCTGAGTTTCATACATGCCCTTTATGCTGTAACTACTGTTCCTTGCCTGATCCTCTGAAGATAAAATCACTAGAAGAGGTGTTTGCATTGGCTGGTGTTTAGCCTGACATGGTGTGTAATGTACAGATAATACAATTCAGGTGCTTTCTGAAAAATGATGATTTCTGGGAGGGCAATTTTTTCACACACATCCATGCACTGAGTTCCACTCCCAGTATGAAGAAACTGCCCTCACCCTTGCCCTTGGCCAGTGCCAAGTCCAACCCTTCCACCTCCACTTCAATGTCCACAGTTCAGCCTCACTCCAAGACAAAGTCAAAATCCCAGCCCAGCTGTCTCAAACACCCCAAACCACCCTGCACACGTGTCTGTGCCAAACCTCATACTCTCTATGTGATCTGACATATTCCACACTCTTCTGCACAGCATGCATGTATGATGTTGTAAACCCTCCGCCTCCACCACTGTTGGCGTTTGTGTCTATGTCAAGTTCCCAATGAGGCCTGGGTATGGGCAAGGGCAAGGGCAAGGGCAAAGAGAGGGGGTGGTTGAGGTCAAGGAGGAAGTATTGAGGGAATGTAAGCATGTGGTTGTTATTGGCGTGACAAGTGGTTCCCCGGCGCTGTTATGTGAAGCGTTATTGGAGAAGTGAATTTGTTTTCCATTCTGGACCCCTAATCTTGTATATTGTGGTGGGCTGCTGGTGACCATTAGATTGTGGGCTGCTGGTGGACATTAGATCATGAAGTGCATCATCTATTCAAAGAGGACCTGCACAGGTAATATCACCTTGTTACTGTTGATGTTACCCGGGACTTACAAGCTCCATTTTCCACACAAAGAGTCAGTGTAGCCCTATTGTACTTACTGTCTATCCCAGTCACTTACAAAACTCATTACTATACGTTTTGCTCTCAAATAAGTCAATTCTCTTAATATCCATGTCAGATACTCACCCTTCTCCCTAAAAATATGTAGTATTTGTATGCAATTGGCATCCTCGCTTATACATAATCTTAGCTTTGATTCTTATCACTCATCATGTTCCCATGATGGATTATGTAAGTATCAAACACCAGTAAAGTCGGATTTGAACTTTCTGAAGTCGGACTTGAACTTTCTGAAGTTGGACTTGAACTTTCTGAAGTCGGACTTGAACTTTCTGAAGTCGGACTTGAACTTTCTGAAGTCGGACTTGAACTTTCTGAACACAACCATGAGCTCTGGGTTCACCCAAGCTCTGTCCCTCCCTCACAAGTTCTGGGTTCACCCAAGCTCGTTCACTTTCTTATGAGTTCTGTGGTCTACTCAAACTACTTCCTCTGAAGTTCTGGATCCAATTTATTTTGGCTTGAGTTCTCAGCTCAACTCAAACTCGCACACTCTTGTTGTGCTGAGCAATTTTAAGGATCTCTCTATGGCATAGCCTTGATAGACTAAGGTGACTGTGTCACCATGATGCTACCTCAAAGATCTTTTTCTATTATATTGCTCGCAGATCACACCCACTTGCTTGATGCTCATTGTGTTTTCCATGGATGGATTACATAATCATCAAACTCCTTTGAAGTAGGACTGGACTTTTGAAGTAGGACTGGACTTGTAAACACAACTATCAATGAGCTCCAAGCTCTATTCTTCCTCACGAGTTCTGGGTTCACCCAAACTTGCTCACTTCCCCTCAAAGTTTTGGGTTTGGGAACCCCAACTCTCAAATTTCCTCCTTTGTTGAGTGACCTTAAGGCATGGGGCTTGATGTGCCTCAGGAACAACACAGTTTCTTCTGTGTGTCAAACACCACCATTGATGAGCTCTGGGTTCATCCAAGCTCTATCCATTTCTTGTGACTCCTGTGTTCTCCCAAACTCACTCTTATGATTGTCTGAGCTCTGGGATAATATCCCAAGTTCTCATTCTTCAGAAGACCCCATTTCTCTATCATATTTAAGGCATCTGATTCCTTGAACGTCTCCTTCACTTGAACCACCATCTCTGACAAGTTAACCCCTTGTATTTAAAGCGTCTGATTCCTTGAACATCTCCTTCACTCAAACCACTATCTCTGACAAGTAAGTCGTTCTATCTCCTTCTTTTGACTTACTCAATGCTTTTCTAGCATTGTCTACACCATCAATATGCCAAGGCAAGCCAAGTCCTTCAAAATCCCAATGTACCGCCCTGTCCTTCACCCAAGAAAGTCTCAACTTGAAGGGTACTCCATCATCAAGCTGGAGAAGAGCCAATGGATTTGCGTACGGTCTTTAGTTTTGAGTATCTTTTGATTTGATTTTAGGCCTCCATCTAGCGCAACACCAATGTGTGCATCTGATCTGGCATGGATGTTTGCGCCACCAAGTTCATAACTCATTTGTGGGAGAAGCATGAGGGGGCGTCATTTTGAAGAGAACTCAGAGCCATGGGATATTTGTCGAATGCCTTGCCAGCGGTGAGTAAAGCTTCAGTCAAGTAAAGGGGAACAAACATACTGACTGAATCAAGTGTGTCTGGGTTTCTCGGAGTGTAAAGGTAGTTAGGGAGATTGATGGAGAGGAGGGTATCTACAACAGGCGTAATTGCTGGAAGGTCAGTTCTCTTTTTGCTTATATTTCTCTAGTTTTCTCATATACTACAGGCAGATAAAATGAACGAGGGAAGGAAAAACTAGCAAATTGTACTGAACAATTGAGAATCGTGTAGTGTAATTTATGGTGAAAAATTGTTCTTTTTATCGTTTTGCATAAGTTTATCTATCCGAGTTTTTAATCTTTAAGACACAGATGCTGATGCCATACCAAGCCTCCTCCGCACATCCACCAGGCATTGACACTATCACAATACCACAGTCCACACCCCTCAAACGCGCTTTGACAAACTTACACGCATACAGCGGCAGCTGTGCACATGCTGCGTAGTGCATGCCATGCTAAAATTGCTTCCTTTGGCCTCATAGAGGCTGGTAGAGGGCATTTGGGTGCTCTTTGGGGGTCCCGGAGCATTCGGGAGCTGGATGGAGGGCATAGTGGTGGAGGAGGGGAAGGACCTCAAACTCAATATCAGCGACAATTGCCATGCTAAAGATGCTTCCTTCGGCATTATAGAGGCTGGTAGAGGGCATTTGGGTGCTCTTTGGGGGTCCCAGGGCATCTAGGAGCTGGATGGAGGGCATGGATATGGGGAGGAGAAGAAGGGCCTCAAACTCGATATTGGCAACAATTGCAATGCTAAAATCGCTTCCTTCGGCATCATAGAGGCTGGTAGAGGGCATTTGGGCACTCTCTGGGAGTTTTGGGGCGTCCAGGAGCTGGATGGAGGGCGTGGATATGGGGAGGAGGAGGAGGAGGGCCATCACAAGAATATACCCCGATTTTGCTCTTCACAGCTTACTGTTGCAAGAACTTCTCCCATTTCTCTCTCTCTGCTTGACCACCATCATCACCTAACTACCATCCATGCCCAACATCTCTCTTATCTCTCATTTTTTAACTATTCTTGGCATCTGGGTTGAGAGACACCCTACAATCATGAGCAAGCTATGGAGTTGTTGCCTGACAATCTTGATTCTTGTCTGTGGTTTTTCTTGCAATTTTCTGTTGGTCTCCTTACCATATGTACAAACAATTCCATTGAGTGCGTCGGTGTTCTCCAAATATATATATGTATTGCTGATCTTTTTACAATGTTTCATAGCTCCATAGGTATAATGACTTTAGCAAATTCAGTGCCAAATGGGTTCAGCAAGTTTCTGGTCAGCTTATGCAGTTCTTCATCAGCCATCTCAATAATGTTGGCCTTGTCCTACATTATCATATACTCGATCCTTGATTTTTTCTACCCTTTGATTCTCATGAGTTTCATGCTCTCACACCAAACTCTTGTCCTTAATTTCTTCACATAGGTTGATGAAATCTCGAAGAAGAACATGATCTTGCTTGCCTTGCTTGCTGTTTCTGCCGGTATTTTTGTGACCTTGGCAATTTTTACTCTATCTATTGCCTCTCTCTTTATCTCCATCGCTTTACAGCCATGTGTTGCAATTTTCTTTGTTGTCTTCTTTGTGTCAGCTATTTTATTTCTTCTTCTTTACCTTGTACTTTCTTCTTCTGACTGAGTACCTTTTTTCTATTGCTGTAGAATGATTTATTCCCCATGTAGTCTAACTTTTTTACTTGCTTTTGGACTTGATGTAAATTTAACAGATAAAATAATTTTAGTTTCAAACTTGAAGAACCCAATGAGATGTGTCAATGAGTGCATCGCTCACCGTACAATGAGCAATGCACTTGTTGATGCGACAGCTGTATTTAATTTGTGTTTCTAAAGAAATACTAAAAGATTTCCTGATGTATGTTTCCTGAGAAACACTTTAAGTTTTCTAATACATTCTTTGTGAGTAAGACAAAGAATTTTCCCCAAGAAACACTTGAAAGAAACATGACAAGTGTTTACAAAGGAACACTAAAAGATAAACATCATTCTTTTCTTGAGAACAAAGACTTGAAACATGTCTAATTTTTTCTATCTGTATCTCAGGGATAATTGAAAGAAAAACATTTCCTTGCTCTCAAGGAAAAGCATTGACATTTTTTAAGTATTTTTATTATGTTCTTCCAAATACATTTTATGGAAAACTAGAAAAAAACTGGTTATAATTACATAACATGTTTCTAACAGCTTTTTCTCAAGAAACTCTGGGGATTTCCTGAAGTGACAGTACATACACATGAACCCTCAGTCAAATATATGTTGATCTGAGGATGAGTCTCCACATACCTACAAGTTCCATTTGTCACATGCTTACAAGCCTATGTAGACTATCACTCATGGACTTACTAGGTATTTAGTCAAATATACATTGATCTGAGGAGTTCTAACAGGTTATGGGACATTGCTGCTACACATTTTAAAGTGACAACATTAAGGACCCTTACTTTCTTGCACCATTACACATTTCACATTTAACCCTGAATTCTGATTTATCTCTTATTAGCGTGTCTCTGTATCCATGCATTGAACTCTAGATCTCTTGTCTTCCCCAATCTATACCTGTCTACCTTCCTACTCTGCTGTATAGAATGAAATATGCCAGAATCCTCCATCACTGCTGTGATGCTTGCTACTGATGTCACCTACTCCCACATTTGCTCTGCCAAACTCAATTCAATGCCTACTGGCCTGCATCCAAAACCCTATTAACCAAAGTGGTCTATGAAACTAGAGATCGTCTTGCAACAAAGTGGCTTGGACAGATATATCTTTGCACCCAAAAAGAAGCCTGAGCACCTAACTATGCAACCCAATCTAGTTGCTAAGCCCATTGCCCATGCTAACTGGCTCTCATACAATGATCTCATTATTGGTGTTATATGAGCTGCTGTATCAGATGCTGAGCAGAAGGGTCTGAACACCAATAGCATGGCCAAAAAGTGCTATAATGCACTCAAGACCAGAGCTCAGTGCAAGGGGCCTGTCAAACAAGTTGCACTCATCTGCAAAGCTCTGTTGACCTATGCTCTAGTCTCTGAGCCCATCAACAACACTGTTTGTAGAATTTGTGAACTCATTGATCACACTTTTGCCATTGGAAGCATTGACAAGAATCTCCTTAAATGTATTGCCCTCCTGAACTCAATCAACAACAAGTCATTCAAATTGATCCAGACACAGGTATCATGTGGGCTTACCAATTCCACCACCAATAAACTCTACACCTCCAATGACATTTGCAAACTATTCCAGACAGTTGACAGCCTTGCCACACTCTTCAAAAACTCCACTAAAACAGCTCTCATCACAAAATGTTAGCCTTGTATGCACAATCATGGGCCTAGCTACCCATGCTGCAAGCTCTGCTTTACAATGAGGCTCTCCTGTTGTGGCCACACCAAGGAATGGTGTGTTAAGCCAGGGGGAGGAATGGCCAGGATGTCTATTGAGGAATCAAAAGCTGCATGCAAAGCTGTGCAAGGAGGAGGAAAGCTGAAGACGGATAGAACAACCCACTCTAACACACTCAAGAATGGTATAGCAGTCAAAGAAATGATCAGACAAGCATACATTGTCGACTTCCCACACCTCATAAGATCCAACTTGAATCCAAAACAGATGCTTCCAAACCCACAGACTTTGCTAGGATCACAAACTCTAACACAACTGACTCTAATCTGACTAAGTCCACCAAATTCTTTGAGTACCAAGGATTTATGGCAATCAGTAACATAGACAACCCTTGAGCCTCTGTTAACTAGCAAAACCAAATAGTAGAAGACTGCAAAAGTATTATTGCCACCACTGTTTTGCACCAATGGATCATCTCAGGCATAAACCCACCATGTCCATTGACAAAAAACCATTCTATCTTGACTCTAGTGCTACTATCTATATTTCCCCCTATGCACTTGACTTTATCTTCCTCCAGGCAATACCAGCTTGCTCTGTAAAAGGCATTGGAAGTAGCTCAATCCAGGCCATTGGCATTGGATGCATTTGTCTCCATATCCAGAACCAAGTCAAAATCATCCTCAAGAACACCCTCTACATCCCTGATTCTACTGTTTGACTTGTATCTGTTTCTGCACTGCTTAATGGAATGAATGGCACTGCAATCACATTCAGATGCTCAGGAGTTACTCTCTTCAACAAAAGAAGCAGTACACTCTTGGCCACTGGACCTCACCTCCTTGGCCATCAACTCTACACCCTTGATCTCCAAGCCTCTCTAGCCAAACCATGCATCAACCTTGATAAATAGCACTGGCAACTTGGACATGCCAACTACTAAGTCATTGCCACTACGGCATGCACCAGTTTGCTTCCAGGTATGCCCTCAGCCTCACTCCATGTACAACCAAAATACTTATGCATCCTCAGAAAGCAGACCAAGTCATTGGTACCCAAAGTGCAGGAGGATGGACATAGGGCAAGTGAGAGGCTACAAATTGTATGAATAGACTTAGCAGAGCCTATGCATATTCAATCACATACTGGAAATAAATTTATCATGGATCTTGTCAACAACTACACTAATATGCCCTGGTCCATTTCCCTTAAGTCTAAAAGCAATGCCTTCTCTGCACTACAAGCCTGGGAGAAAGCTAGAGAACTAGAGACAGAACAAAAGGTCAGAATATATTGCACCAGACCTAATGGCGAGTTCAAAAGCAATTAGATGGCTGCATAGCTAGCTAAAATGGGGACTAGACATGAGTATAGCACATTGTACACATTAGAACATATGGGATAAGCATATGCACAAGACACTCCAAGGCAAGGCAAGAACCATGAGACCAGCTGCAAAATTCCCTGACTTGCTATGGGATGTGTTTTACCTCACAGTGGTGCACCTTCATGCAAAAACCACAACCAAATTGCTAAAAGGGAAGACTCCATTTGAGCTGTGGCACCAATGCAAGCCCAATTACTCCTACATGCATGAAATAGAATGCCATGCCTTTGTTCTGATACAAAACCAACATAATTCAAAGCTCAACACTCAAGGAATCAAATGCATCTTCATTGGATACACCCAAAATTCAAAGGCCTATTAATGCTACAATCCAAAAACAAGGAAGATATACAAGTTGTACCATATAAGATTGCTGGAAAGGTGCAATGGTCACCCCAAACAGTCCAATATGCTGGACAAAGAAACACTTACAATGGAGAACCAACCTCAATCCATGCCAATCTAGCTGTGTACCAATCCCCACAGCCAATGCAAATGCCAATAA
This sequence comes from Termitomyces sp. T73sscA, assembly GCA_017657235.1. Lineage (NCBI taxonomy): Eukaryota > Fungi > Basidiomycota > Agaricomycetes > Agaricales > Lyophyllaceae > Termitomyces > Termitomyces sp. T73sscA. The sequence continues at coordinate 83,077 of JAGGAP010000074.1, read as the reverse complement.
TCCACCACAAGCCCACCTCAAACAAGCTATCCAAGAGTCATACAAAGTGGGCAAAAGAGTAAAAGCAACAAAAGCTGAGAAGTGAGAAGCTAGCTCTATGGTGCAGACCCCAGATTCTCACACTGATCCTCCAGCAGATGTGATGACACTTGCAGTTAGGGCTGCGGACCCAGGAGAAGACTTCCCAAACCTAGCCAACATTGCAACAATGGAGGCAATTGAACATCTCCTGGCGCTGGCAGAGTCCCTTGGCAACCCATCATTGCTTGATCTAGAGGATGAACTCAGAACCTGGAAGGAAGCCAAAGAATCAGCATTTGCAAAAGAATAGGAAGATGGATACTGAGTGGGCATGTATAAATTAGTCCCACAGGAAGAGGTACCAGCTGAATGTAAAGTCAGGAAAGAATGGCCAGTCTTCAAAGTAAAGTGCAACAAAACTGGAAAAGCTGTTCATTATAAGGTATGCCTAGTGTTCAAGGGATTCAAACAGATTTATGGCAGAGACTACACCAAAACCACCTCACCAACAGCACATATGGAATTGTGGTGTGTATTGCTCTATCTAGCAGCAATGCAGGGCTGGGACACCACCCAGATCAATGTCAAGACTATGTTCCTGTACAGACTACTCCTAGAAGATGAGATTCAATATATGGAACAACCTAAAGAGTTTGAAGAACCTGGAAAGGAAAGATGGGTATAGTGTCTATCACATGGCCTCTATGGGTTTAAACAATCAGAATGTATCTGGAATCAAACACTGAACAACAATATGCTGTCTTGGGGCTTTACTCACCTCTCCTGCAAATCCTGCATATACTACCACAAATCCAACACCAGAACAGTGATTGCGGCAGTACATGTGGATGACTTCTTATTTATTGCAACTGACAAGGCTGAAAACAAATGATTCAAGGAACAGCTGCAATCCATGTGGATGATTTCAGACCTCAGCCTACTAGAATTCATTGTAGGCATTGGCATTGATTGGAACCATGACCTACACCTCATCAAGCTCTCACAAACTGCACTGATTGACAAGATCATCTTCCAGTTCAGACAGTCAGATGCTACACCACTCTCTCTACCCATGAAGCCTGGACTTCAGCTCTGGAGAACAGATCAAGCCTTTCTATCCAATGACAAAAGGATTCTCATACAGAAAACCCCTTATTGGTCTCTCATCGGGTGCCTACTCTATGTCACAATATCCACATGCCCTGACATCACTTATGCCATACAGCAACTCACACAATTTGTTGGCTCATATTCCATAGTTTACTGAAGGGCTACCACCTAGTTAGTTCACTACCTAAAAGGCACATGCAACTTCAAACTTGTATTGGGAGGTAAAAGTGAGCCCATTAACCTCATTGGGTTCACTGATTTGGATTGGGCTAACTGCCTCAATATGTGTCAAAGTATTGGGGGCTACACACAGAGCCTAGGTGCCAGGCCTAGTATCCTAGGCCACTTGCAAGCAAAAGTCTGTAGCTGCATCCTCCTGCAAGGCAGAGTATATGGCTGCATTTGAGAGTGCTCAGAAATGCATCTGGCTATGTGCCCTGCTAAAAGATATTGAATACAATGTAACAACAACCCCAACCACCATACTCTGTGATAACAATGCTGCCATCAACTTCTTAAAGGACCTGACACTGCATGCATGAGTCAAACATGTGGATATCAAGTACCACTTCCTTCACAAGTCAAATGACATTTCCATCCAATACATCAACACTAAACACAACATTGCAGACCTATTTACAAGGCACTGTCTGCACCCCTCTTCATCAGCTTGCACTCCCTCCTCAGTCTCCAATAATGCCACAATCCTATGCAAGAAGGAGCATCAGCAAGGTTTCCACTGAGGAGGAGTGTTAGCACCCCATGTGCCACCTTCATCATTACTTTGCATCACACTACTGTGCATGTTTCTCCTGACATTGTTTTCTTTGTTTTCTTTCACCATTGTTATTGGCCCTAGTGCCACTGATATTATTGTTCTAACTTACATATATACACAGTACATACACACAAACCCTCAGTCAAATATACATTGATCTGAGGGTGAGTCTCTACATACCTACAAGTCCGTTGTCACATGCTTACAAGCCTATGTAGACTATCACTCACAGACTTACTAGGTATTTAGTCAAATATACATTGATCTGAGGGGTTCTAACATTCCAGGAGGGAGAACATAGTATGGTTGCTCTTAAAAACCCTGTACCGACTTATGCAGGGTGGACAAGTCTGGTGGTATATGCTCACCAAGCATGCTGCAACTTGGGATACCAGACCTCATAAGCTGACAGCTGCGTCTGCACCAAGGCCATCAAGAACAAACAGAATGTTGCAGACACATTCAATAACAATGTGTTTGGGCTCTCAACTATCTAAGGGAGCAGCCAACATGAAGTGCAAACTTGCCAAAATATACAATGTCAAAGACTTAAGTAACCCCTCATACATCCTTGGGATGGCAAATCAAAACACAATGCAATGATTAAGGCCATTTTCCTCTTCCAAAAGGCATACCTGCAACATGTCTTAGTATGTTTTGGGATGGAGGACTGTAACCTCCATGCTACCCCTCTACTCATGGGAATCCAACTCACTAAAGCCATGGCTCCACAGTCCAAAGCTGACTGTAACTACATGACCAAAACTATACAGAAAACTCCTAGGATTGCTGATGTGGGCCCAGGTGGCAACTTGACCCAACTTGTTGTTTGCAGTGGGACTACTGATTCGATTCCAATTCAATCCCAGCCTGGCACAATGGCATGCACTTCTCCATGTCTTGGAATACATCAAAGGCACATTTGATTATCAAATCACATACTTGAAGGACTTGGGGGGAGAGGTGAAGACAGTGGAGTATGTGGATGCAGATTATGGGGCAGACTTGGATACTCAAAGGTTGACAGCAGGGTATGTGTTCTTAATGGCTGGAGGAGCGGTGTCTTGGAGTTCTAAGTGCCAGAGCACTGTTGTGCTGAGCACAATGGAGGTGAAATATATGGCCATGACAAGAAGTGCTCAACAAGGCCTGTGGATGCACAACTTTCTTGTCAAAATTAACCTTCCACAGTCATTCCCTATTTCATAGAAGCGAGGATCGCAGATCAGGAGGTGAAAAGGTATTGCAAGGACTGAATTCTTGAAGTGCGCGTCCTTTGTTGGCAAGAGACCATATCTGCTTCACGTGACCGCATCGCAAAGAAGCGCCGGCGTCTCGGCTGCTTGTCACTGGCAAGTCGCTCCCCATCAGGGTGACGAGTGTTTCTCGTATATTTTGCATTTTTTTTTCTACCTGGGGTGGTTGTTAGGCCGAGGGAATCGTCATCTCCACTAGTGCCAACACCTTTTTCGGTTGCGCTGCCTCTCGATAACACTGTAGATTCTTGCCCCAAACGACTCTTTCTGTCTTGAGATCTTCCGTTTCTATGCCGGCTTCCACCGCCGTGACATCCTGGTCTCTTGATTGGTGGTATCCCCATCATTGTCATGTCCGTCACTCTCGCAGTCACCAGCCCCTGCTCTGGCAACACTGGTACTCTCAGACTCACAATAGACCGCACTCACAATAGACCGCACTCACAATCGACCGCACTCACAATCGACCGCAACACCATCCGCACCTACGGCCCTTTTGGAGCATGTTATCCTCTTTGCCGCCTACAACCAGACACCATCTACTCCTTCGTCATGGGCGCCGTCGGCAACCCCTCTCGTGCGTGTGCCGGCATAAATCTCCTCGATTTCAAGCCGTTCAACCTCGTTGACAAGCGCAGAGAAGAGCGTTGCACTATGAGGCTGCTCTTGAGGCCGTGACGCCTAGGGCCTGGCTGCCACTATTTTACCATGCCCGTGCGATAGCTCATTTGTGCGTGGAAGTGGGTGCTGGCTCTGTCGTCGTCGACGCCGAGGTTGGCCGTAGCGCGTCGTCTTCACGCTGAATGGGGTAGAGGATATACACGAGTTGGACAGGTGGTGCGCGGCGTTCATGAGGGGCAGGGCGTAGTTGAAGTGTTCGGTGCGGAAAACGAGAAGAGCTTTGTCTTGTGCGCGTCTGGATTGGCGCGGAGGACTGCAGGCGATCATTTCCGCTTACTCAAACAAAAATGAAAAGACAAACTCTCGTCATATGTCTTATGGCATTCAATACGTGACCCGCCCTCGTTCTGCACACATAACGACCTCAAAAGCCACCGTAGCCGCTCATCGTCGCTCAGCAGCTGCTTTCCCGCTTTCTCCTTGCCTTTCGCACGTGTGGACTTGTGCACCTCGGACATGCGCAGCCTGTTTTCCCAAACGGGCGGGAAAAGGTCGGGGAACGTGAAGACTATGGAGGCGCCTTTGTTTTGTTGAGCCTGACTCAAGGACTGTGCCCCATCTGGCGAGTTGTCGGAGTATATACCGCAGGTCAAGTCGGTGGAATCGATCTACTGGTTCTTGATATGCTCATCTCTTTCGTACAGCCCCGGATATACCTTTGTCGATCTGTGTCAGTTCCATCCCATTCCAGTTGGATGATCAAGAAAACAATCGTTAAGGTGGTTATGAGTAGTTAATAAACACGTCCCGTAAGACTGACTTTCACCTTGGCACACTGACAGCTGCTGGCCTTCCCATGCCTTGGCAGTGCTCATCCCTCATTTGCGTAAACGTTCGTGCCATCCTCAGGAAACAGGTTCTGCCAAAGATGATTCTACCACACAAAAGTTGGACCTCCAGAAATTCGTATTCAAGCAGAAAACATCATAATGTTGTTACGAGCGATGCCTAAGTTAGATGCATGAAAATGCAGGAGACGGAGATGATCACTGCTAAAGAGAGATTTGCGACAGAGGAAAACGCATGGAAAATGTGAATATGGTGAAGACGTCATTTCTGTGAGTTAGTTTCTTGTCGCATGCAACATCTGAGCTCCATGCTCGAAAGATATATACATCATCTGGAAGTTGCAAAATATCTCGAAACAATTCTCTACACTTGGGTGAAAACGACCGTGCCGACCATGGTCATGGTAGGATTGATGACTGTCCGACTGCGATGACGAACCAGAGAAGCTTAGGAAAGTCTCAACAATGAATGGGGAGGAGAGACAAGTGAGCAACGTACCTTCCCTCTTCAATTTCAATCACATCTGAAATGATTTTCAAGCAGCTCTACCCTTTGTATTGCTGACTCCAGATCCGTAACTCGGATGTACTTCCATGCATCCGTGCTATACCATACGTAATGTCAGGATGGGATGAGTCGCGCTTCGTTCGCGTACGAGTCTTTGAAACGCCAGTATTGGCGCTAGCCCACCTCAATTCCAAACACCATGGCCGATCCCCAACACCCATCACACCCTCCGGAGTCCGCACCCGCTCGTAACGTCTTCCACCCACCTGCACCTGCACCCGCACCCGCACTCCTCGCTCGGGTCTCACCCTTCACCATCCACGCTCTTTGAGCTTGGGCATGGGCATAGCCCACATATTGTCTAGCCTTGAACCAACCAGTTGCACGCGTGCAAGCACTGCAACACATCCCTTCCATCTACTTCACGACGCCCACGCACACCCGCCCCATCTGGGATCCCGTATAACACCACTCTCACCGCCTGCCACCGCCACCATGCACTCATTATTTGCCTCCGCCTTCACGGCCAGAGAAACTTCGGTCTCGGCCTTTGCGAGCTTCTCACCAGTAAGACGGTAATCGCCTGCGAACCCCTCTGGTAGGCGCGCCAATGCATGTTCAACATGTCACTCAGAATCTGGCAGGGATGTCGATGCGAGGAGTCGATGGCGAATTTCAATGGAGCGCGTAGTTGGTTTTGAGGGTGGGGATTCGGCGAAGTTGGTGCTGATGAAAAGGAAGGGATGAGCGGGCAGAGCGTATACCTGGGAAAGAGGACCGTGAACGGTTTGGACGGGTTCAATGAAGGTTGAGACTTACAGCATGTAATTTTAGATGGAGAAGCTCGTAAACGGCAGCGGGAGGCAAGGCACACCAATCCTGAGGAGTGAAGTAAACGACCCGGACGACGATGCACGTGCCATGGCAGACACGCTGAGGCGGAGAAGCACAACTTTTTAGTTAGTCTCGCTGCTACTTGTCATGCGGGGAGTGCGGGTGGGTGAAGGGTGGGATGTTCGGCGATGGAAGGAGTGCTGGGATCGGTATTTCTGGATTTTGTGACGGGATAGTGCTGCTGGCGTCGACGTTGGTGGTCGTGGTCGAGGTCGCAGACGACGAGGGTGCAGGCGGTGAAGCTGACGGATCCTCCTTTGTCGCGAGCTCGCCGAAGACATTAATAAACCTGTCCAGGCTATCGATGTAGGCTGGTTGACGACTATGAGCATGTGCTAACGTAGTAGGGATTGGAGTTTATCGCGTGTTTGAATGTGGGAGGTCGTCCATTTACCCAAACCCAAATATTCCTGGAAATCACATAGTGGTCGTTGACGTTCAGCATTGATTGAGTTGCAAAGTTTACAATTCTGAATTCACAAGAACGACAGCCTTGGCGTCAGTGACGGAGTCAGAACTGTTGTCATTTGAGCTCGTAGAAGCGGATATGGAAGCCGACGAAGACATTTAAAGAACAACCTTGGTGTACTCTGACAATTTCTGCAGCCAAATGCGTCGTTACAGTAGTAGAAAGATATAGAAGAGTATCTCAGGAGACATGGGCGCATATTTTGAAAACGATGGTTGATTTTTTCACATGGCGTGGTAACAGAGAGAGCAATTCTCTGGATCTTAGCTGTACAAGCACCATACCCGACGACTCATTAAATACTATAATATCGAATATCGACGGAAGCGCGGCGCCATCCAAATGGCCTTGAATGCAAGTGACAAGTCGCAAACACTAGCGATAATAAGGTCGGCCGGCCGTTCCTGTGCCTGAGTCGAACATCCATGTTAGCTGATGAGTGATTGTCCTCAAGTAAGCTCACTGAGTTTAGATGATCAATATTGATTGTAGTGCCGTCATCGTCAGTGCCTGAGATGATAAACACCGCAATTAAGCCTAAGAGTTCACCCTGAAATATTGACAGATTTCGGCCCACGAGTTTCATAACCGCCGTCCTGGGACCTCTGCCGCCGTGGTTGACTTATCCTCTAGGATACCAGCTAGTACCAGAGCCATAGAGCCATCCAATACCCCTTTAATTAGTATCTGAAGCTTCCGCTGTGGGGGGAAGTGAGCCGTCGTAGTATGCGTATGCAGCAATAATCGACTCTGCTCGTGTTCTGCAAAATGACCACGAAACTACTAGATCCGCCTGCCCCTTGTACAACATGTCGATTGGTGCCGTTGCGAGAGTGAGAGTTGAATTAAGCCCCGATTGTGCATCTGAGCCTCTGACCATCGTCACAACAGAAGAGGTTGACCCTTGAAGGGCTCAACTACCTCCGCATCTGCAGCCCAGTGACCCAAGTCTCTCAGCTGGGCATATCCCATCACGCAAAGCGACCTAAGGGCTTGTCCAACTATCGACGAGTCGACAAGTTGACTTTGTTGCTTGATGAGCGTGAGTATGTGCACCAACAAACAGTCACCCTTGAGTGGCTTTGATCAGCGAGTTTGAGAGAAGAACTAAACTTAAATAAATGCTCCTGGGCTAATCAATGCAGACAGAAGAGAGCCCGTGTACCTCAAGAAGTTGTGATAGAGACCGCTGTCCGAAGGATATATGCAGCAGTTATTGAATTGATATGCCCGCCAACATGATACGGACCATAATGCAATAAGCCAGGATATGGTGGTTGAGATCATGAGCCAATCCTTCCATGGCTATGATTGTATTAATCTGGGCAATTGGATGCAGAACCATGTCGAGCGGTAAAGTTAAAACAGACATGGGCAAAATTGATTACATGATCACATGTGGGAACAAAATCTACAACACAAAGGGTGCTTTTTCTCACAAGAGGCCAATGCGTGAGAGAACTCATTGTCATGGATTTTCAGAAGTGTTACTTCTTTCTTTCTTTCACCCAAGCCTTAATTCAAGACGTCTTCATGATGAATATTAAAACCGATCAAAAACAACGTGGTTTGAGGATGTTATCCTTGGGTATACTTCTTTCAACTGTGAATTCATGATTACTGACATTATCCAGATGATGGTGGTGTACGTGGCCTTTCTGAGCTCATCATTCTCCGAGAAATCATGTTTCGCCTTATGCGTTTGGAGAACCTGGACTCTCTGCCTAAGCCTTGTGATTATTTTGACATAATTGGTGGAGCTGGAACAGGAGGGTATGTGATGAAGCATCACTACAAAATCAACTATTCATGATGATATATTAGAGTCATTGCATTGATGCTTGGTCGACTCCATATGCCTATTGACCTGGCTATTGAGGAGTATGTCTTGTTCAGCCAGAAGGTCTTCTCTGATGTCAAGAAATGGAGCCGGGCTGAGAAGTTCAAGGCAAATGTCTTTGAGTCTGGTATGAGAGCCATTTTGCACTCTGCTGGATTTTCAGAGAGTGTCTTGATGGAAGAGGATCATCCTTTGTGTAGAAGGTACTCCAGTCTCTTTCATTTCTGTTTCTCAGCTAATGCTATAATCACTTCTAAGTTTTGTTGTGGCTCTTCCTTCTGCCAATATGACACCTCGAATCTTTAGGACATATGAGGTAGATGCCAATCCAGGTTATAATTGTACAGTGGTGCAAGCTGCTCGTGCTACTACTGCTACTCCTGATTTTTTCAAGCCTGTGTTCATTACTTCTGGTAGAGTCTCTGAAACCTTTGTTGGTGCAGTACTGCGCTATGGCAATCCAAGCAACCTTGCTTTGGAGGAGGCTGTAATGGTTTTTAGTCTTTCTCAACCAGTAACATGTTTGGTGAATATAGGAGCAGGAAACTCAGGTCATATTTCATGGAAACCCAACAATGCTTTTGGCAAAAAAATAAACAACCTTCTTGTGAAAATAGCCACAGATTGTGAAGATGTAGCTGAACATCTTGAAAGGAATTATATGCAAACATCTGGGTTTTTTTACAGATTTAGTGTAACTCAAGGGCTTCAAAAGATGGCTGTGGATGATTGGAATAAACAGGAAGAAATTAAGACACATTCTCTGGCCTATTTGCAGGAAGCCAAGACTTCAGAGCAATTAAATAATCTTGTGGACACTTTACATAGTTGTTTACAGCGTACTACTCTTGGTGCCCTTCATAAGTTATTCAACTTCATTGAAGAGATCATTTGCTGACATTGACTAGGAGGTGTAAATACATTTCCAAGTCTTTTATATAAGCAAAAATATTTTAAACTTGCACAAGCACTTCTTCCTATTGTTCCTGCTCCATCTTCACTGTTTATTGGCAGAGCAGATATTCTATTGCACCTTAAAAGGTGCTTTAATCTTCATAATTCTTCACTAAAATTGCAAATGCAGCAGATTTGTGTGCTATATGGTGTAGATGGCATTGGAAAGACACAAATTGTATTGCAATTCTGTGATGAATGGAAAAGCAGGTATGAGACAACTACATTTTTATTAAGCTATAGCCTGATTTTTAAACTAGATTTTCTTCTATGTACATGATAAATGCTAGCTCTAAAGCATCAATTGAGCAATGTCTAACTTTACTTGCTCATAGTGCCCAATTATCTGATATTACACCTGCTGCTGCTCTCACTTGGCTCTGTTCCCAAAAAAAAGAATGGTTGTTGATTTTTAATAATGCCAATGATTCTGAAATCAATCTACAAAAATTCTTTCCAGAATGCAGTCATGGAAATATTCTTATAACAAGCAGAAATGATGCATTCAAAATGTATGCACCTGAACATTATTATGAAATTGGAAAAATGACACTTGATGATTCATTGGCAGTTTTTTACAAAACTAGTCACAGAGCAAAAAATAAGCAAGAAGCTGCTAAGGAACTTGTTCAAGCATTGGGCTTTTCAGCATTGGCTATTGTTCAAGCAGGGAGTTATCTTCTTAACAATCAACATATTGAGGTAACACAGTACCTTGAAAAATATAAGCAAAATATGCCACAATATCTAGCAAAAACAACAAAGCATAAGATAGACAAGTATCAACTTCCTGTTCTTGCTACTTGGGACATAAGTTATCAAAAGCTGGATGAAAAAGCAAAGGCAATTCTTATATTATGTGGTGTGCTACATAACTCTAAGATACCTGTGTCAATTCTTGAAAGAGCTTGGAAAAATCTCTCCAATACTTGTGAAATAGACACACAAGAATTACAGGACTTCCTTAAAAAGTTTGTAATAAATAACAAAGAATGGAGTAATAAGTTATTAGAAGATGCACTTAATATGCTGAAATCTTATTCATTGGTTTCATTGGTGGAAATAAGTGGAAGACAAATAATGCTCATGGAGATTCACTCACTTGTTCATGAGTGGGCTTTTAAATCATTAACAAGAGAAGAGCAGAAAAAAGCAAAGCAATGTGCACAACAATTATTTTATTGTTTAGGAAATAAAGAATTGGAATATAATGATGCAGCTCAATGGGTATTACATGTACAGACATTGATGATCTGTTTGGATTACAAATGTAACAATAACAAGGTGGCAGAGAGCATCAGCAAAATCTTCTTTGCAGCACAATTTTGGACTAGTGCAGAGCAGCTCTGGCAGCAGGTGTTATACAGCTGTCAGGAAGTGCTGGGAAACAATCATCCAGAGACTATTCAAGCCATGTCTAACCTTGCTACAACATTCTCAAAAAGTGGAAAGCTGCAGGAAGCAGAGAAGCTCCACCAAGATGTGCTCAAGATTAAGACAGGATTTTTTGAAATCAATCATCCAGAAAATATTCAAGCTAACCTTGCTACAACATATAGGCAAAGTGGAGAGCTGCAGGAGGCAGAGAATCTCCAGCAAGATGTGGCCAGCATCAGAACAGAATCTTTTAGAAGTAGTAATCCAGATACTATTCAAGCTATGTCAAACCTTGCTTCAACACTTTGGAAAGGTGGAAAGTTTCAGGAGGCAGAGAAACTTCAACAGGAAGTGCTCAAGGCTAGGAGAAAAACCTTTGGAAGTAGTCATACAAACACTCTTCCTGCCATGTATGACCTTATTGCAACATTAGTAAAAAGTGAAAAGCTGCAGGAGGCAGAAAAGCTTGCTCAAGGAGTGCTTAAAATTAAGACAGACTCTCTTGGAAGTAGTCATCCACACACTCTGACTGTTATATCTATCCTTGCTGTGATATTTAAGCAAGGTGGAAAGCTAGAAGAGGCAGAAAAGCTTGAGCAAGAAGTGCTTAAAGTGAGAACACAATTATTTGGAAGCAGTGATTCAGGTACTATTCAAGCAATGGCCATTCTTGGAGAAACATTTCAAAAACGTGGAAAGCTACAAGAAGCAGAGAAGCTTGAGCAAGAAGTGCTCAAAATTAGGACTGAATCTTTTGGAAGCAGTCATTCAGATACTTTAAATGCTATGTCTAACCTTGCTAGAACATATAGGCAAGGTGGAAAGCTGCTACAAGCAGAGAAGCTTGAGCAAGAAGTGCTTGAAATTAGGACTGAATCTTTTGGAAGCAGTCACCCAGCTACTATCCAGGCCCTCTCTAATCTTGCTACAACATTCAAGCAAAGTAGAAAGCTGCAAGAAGCAGAGAAGCTTGAAGAAGAAATTCTCAAAGTTGAAACAGAATACTTTGGAAGCAGTCATCCAAATACTATTCAAGCCATGAATAATCTTGCTGTAACATATACAGGAAGTGGAAAGCTGCAGGAGGCAGAAAAGCTCCAGCAAGAAGTGCTCAAATTTAGGACATCATCTTTAAAAAACAATCATTCAGATACTATTGCAGCTATGTCCAACCTTGCTACAACATATAGGCATAGTAGAAAGCTGCAAGAGGCAGAGAAGCTTGAAAAAGAAGTTCTCAAAGTCAGAATAGAATCTTTTGGAAGCAGTCATCCAGATACTATTCAAGCCATGAATAACCTTGCTGCAACATTTTGGACAGGTGGAAAGCTGCTGGAAGCAGAAAAGCTCTATCAAGAAGTGCTTAGGTTGAGGGCAGAATCTTTTGGAAGTGGTCATCCAGATACTATTCAAGCTATGTCAAGCCTTGCTTCAACACTGTGGAAAGGTGGAAACTTGCAGGAGGCAGAGAAACTCCAACAGAAAGTACTCAAAGCTAGGAGAGAGACCTTTGGTAGCAGTCATCCAGACACTATTCATGCTCTATTTTCCCTTGCTGCAACATTAGCAAGTTGTGGAAAGCTGCAGGAGGCAGAAAAGTTCCAGCAAGAAGTGCTCAAGTTTAGGATGGAATCATTTGGAAGCAGTCATCCAGATACTCTGTATGCTATGTCTAACCTGGCTGCAATGTTCAAGCAAGGTGGAAAGCTAGAAGAGGCAGAAAAGCTTGAGCAGGAAGTGCTTAAGATTAGAACACTATTGTTTGGAAGCAGTCATCCAGATACTCTTTATGCTATGTCTAATCTTGCTACAACATTCAAGCAAGCTGGGAAGCTGCAGGATGCAGAGAAGCTTGAAAAACATGTGCTTGAAATTTGGCAAAGCTTCTAAAAGCAGTTATCCAGACATTATCAAGGCTATGTCTGTCCTTTCTATGAAGCCTTGAAGCAATCATTTAGCTATAATAAGTAACCTTTGTGTAACATTCAGCTATACTAAGAAATTAAAGGAGGCTGAGAATCTTTGAGGTAAAATTAGTTATAGTTGGAAAACAACAAATTCAATACATTTTCTAATTACAAAGACTGATCTTTTTCTTATGAAACTAATTTTCAATCTTTTTCAATTTGAGAGCGAAAATGTTATCTCAAGATTGATATTTTATCCTAGCTATTTGAATTACCTATTCACTACCAAGAATAAGCACTGATTCAAGGTTGAAAGTTTTAAATGCCATGATGTATGTTTTTTCTATGGTTAGTATTGTATTAAAAGAAATGGAGCATAAAAGTGAATCAAGCAGTGAGGCCTTTGTATAGACACTGATGACTACTCTCTGAATTTTAAGTATTAATTTTTTCAACTTGGAATGTTCTTGTTAAGGGATGTAACAGGTGCATCATTATACTACCTCTTCTTACTACATGATATTCCCACATGCAACTTACTCTTTATTTCTGACTAAAATAGGGATAAACCTGCAAAGTTCAAGATGCTCTCAATTTTGATTTGAATGACATAAGCCAAGATGCAATTTGTAGCTACAATGCCATAGTATTTTACATGATTTAACCAGAATTTTGAATACTTCCAATCCTTCATGCCAATGTCATCTTTCAAAAAGTATAAAACATTGGGACACTTTTTTGAGCCACTGTATATCTGTAGTTAGTAGTATAGTTAATTTATATTATTAACTTTATTGTTTGTTTAGTTACATGCTGCTGACATAACCAGCTGATTTTTGTATGTGAGCTACAGATCTGGCTCTGGGTAATTTGATGCCTAAGCGCAATATCCAGATTATGGTCACATACCATGAAAAGAAACATGTGGTGCCCTCCATAGGTGATGGGGAACCATGTACAATCAAATAAAAGAATGTAATCAGAGCCAGTTACTATAAAGAAATAAAGAATCACAAGAAGGAAATTGCCTTTTTCTGTCAGAAATTGTCACATTGGAAGTCATATAACAGGTTTCTTTTTCTCTTTTTTTCAAGGGAAACACTTTTCAGTGCAAGCAGTGTACCACGACAGGATAGAAACAGGCAATTATAGAGTTGTATGTAGATGAAACCATGGACACTGTAGATTTAGTCATCTGCAAGGGATGGTCCACTATGTATGTTATTCTCAAGAATACATTCCATAAGTGCCAGCACCTGTACTTCTTCTAGATCTCAGGTTTGCCGTGTTCATCAACCATACTCAACGGTTAGCGAATGACGCTGTTGCGACTCAACATAAGGTACACCATGGACCCTCGATGCTCTTGATTCTCTTTATCTATCTAACTAATCATCCCTGACAAAACCCCTATCTACTCATATATATATATATATATATATAATACCAACACAAACACGCTCTACCCGAGGGAGAGTAACTATGTAAATGTCGAGTACTTAACCTACATACTGATGCAACGCATAGATCATTACTCATCAGTCTGTTTGGGTACAATATTACTCAATTATACATCGATCTGAAGATCGTTACTCATCAGTCTATTGAGATTGTTTAGAGGATCTAAGCTTGGGTTTTAATAACCTACCCAGTTGACAGCCTTTAACTTCGAGCTTATGAAATATCTTGAATGTATATAAATTTCAACCTTGAATCCCACTTAAATTGTACAATTTGCAGTAGAAAAAAGTATCTTTATGACTTGTCAATAGTCCCAAGATTACCTCGAGCAGCCCGAAGAGCATCATCTACAATCTCAGTCATCGCTATTACCGCTTCCTCTTCCTGAGACCGTCCTATGAGCTGCAGACCTACAGGACATCCTGAAAATATCTCCGTCGAATCTGTAAATTTCTTGTTGAGCAAAGGATGAAAGAGTGTATATCATTAGGAGAAACAAACATAGGTCAAAGATAGCTTCATCTTCATGATTGTAGAACTCGTGTGGTGGTCGAGGAGCGTCGAGTGTTGACTCTACGAATGTTACGGGGAACACGCAACATGCATAATCAAGTGCGTTGCATAAAGTCGTGTAGAATGAATCTCTGAGGGAATCTTGTTGGTGTGTGCTAGATCAAGTTGAATAGCAAGTACATACGTATTCAAACCATGCGGGACAGCAGTATAAGCGACCGCGGGTGAAATGATAGCGTCCACTGGGCGCCCAGTACCTGTTCTGGACACTGTGTGTTCCCAGTGATCAAGATGAGACTTGCGTAGATCGCGCTTCTCCTTCTGCAGTTGCCAGAGCTTTAATGACATTAGTTCATGTTCCAGTCATGAGACAAGATTGGATCGATCACATCATAAGCGCTGAGATGGGATGCTTCACCAACCAGTGTCTTCACAAATGGTTCACTCAAACCGCTCGGATGAGTTTCATCTTCAGGAATCATTGACGTAATTAATGGCTCCCCAGAAACTTCACATTGCACACGATAGTCATGACCACCGTCTGCTACGAAGATTGTTTCCTAAGTGTCGAGAATATTTAAGAACATCAGGTCCAGAAATACAAAAACTGACCGCATTCTTATAGATCTCGAGATGGCGGTGAGGCTCCCAATCAATCACTATGGAATAATTTAAGAAGTTAACCAAGTGCAAAGATGCGATTCTGAAAGGCCAACCTTTATGTCCGGCAAATTCCAGAGCGACTTTCGTCATCTCCATCGCCCTTTGCAATGGTGGATGTGGCCGAACAACGCCGTTATCCCACATAATAGCGAAACAAAGTTTCTTCCCCCCACCGTGGTTCTGAAGATTGTATTCTGACTCCGACCACTCTTTCCTAAGCACAAGTGGGTCCTTTGTCCACGGTTTTGCATCTATGATGGCTTTAGTGAAAATCTTGACACCTGACATCGAGTTGGCCATTGGACCAAGTACAGAAGATATTGATTCTTGCCCTTCAAGAGCGTTGACTGCACCACAGTATGGTAAGCGCTCGTAGGATGGTCGGAGAGTGTATAAGCCGCAGAATGCGCTCGGTATACGCAATGAACTAAAATTACTTTGAGAAAGCAAACGATATAGAACTTAAAACCTTATTCACCCTCCAATATCGGTACCGACACCAAGTGGGCTGCCCTTCATGGCAAGGAGCGCACCTTCGCCTCCCGAAGAACCGCCTGGTGTAAGCTTGCGATTGTACGGGTTCGTGGTACGACCAAACACGTGATTATAGGTTTCACCCCACTAGAGCAATAGTAGTTCATAAGACACGAGAGAAGGACTTGCTTACCATCAGTGTCTGGGGGACATTGGTACGAACAAATGGAACCGCACCGCACTCGTACAACAATTCGACGAGAACACAGTCGCTGACAGCCGGTTTTCCGACCCATGAAACGTACCCTTTTAATAAGAAATTCGACAAACAGTTCCAATGTGTGTGATACGGAAGTGCAGACACACCCATGACCGTTTCAAGGCCTTTCATAATAAATTGGTCTTTGAATCCATCAGAACGCGATGCATAAGTCAAACATGCCTCACCCGCACCTTTAAGGGACACAGGTAACCCATGCAGAGGCCCTACAGGTTTTCCTGTCTTGGTCAAAATGACATCGAGCTCTTTCGCTCGTTCTAACGCTCGATCGACAAAAATCTCAGTGAGACAATTAGTCTTACCATACCAGAAAAAGGTAAAATTAGCGATCGCTAAGAAGTCAGATTTCTGACAGGCGTACCAGCTGTTGTGCAATGATGGCGCGTTTATAAAACGCCGTAGTAACATCAACAGATGACCACTCCATAGAGTGTAATCTTTCTAGTAAATAAGTAACATCTGTGGTTTCTGTGATATCTAATTCACGTTGACTTAGAAGACCACAATGAGCAGGAATTCCCAGAACATTTGTTTGAGTTTCAGAAGTGACATCGATAATCCAGTCTGAAGGAATAGAAGCGGATTGAGCTGCCTTTTTAGTCGAGCATATACGTTTCCAATTATCCTGAGACATCGTAGAAACAAGAATTGCAGGTCAGAGGTAAAAAAGTATTGCAAGCAATGAGTCTCGAAGGATGTTATCAATATGTATGTATATCCAACCAAAACCTAATACAACCAAATACTGTTGGCGCTCCTCGTAGACCGTGACCGATCGATCCCCTCTACGATTATAACGAATGGTTACGGGTCTCATGTGACAGTACATTATATTAATACCTCTTGTCGCCGTCCATCCCAGTGTTCGAGTGCTTCGCTATAAGGGAATGGACGACCGGGGGTCAGCGGAACCGGGAACTATGTGAGTGTTTTCATCGCCATGCCTTCGTTGATGATCAAAATGTACCTTGTTAACTTAGATCCTCAAAATCGCTGTTTTTCCCCTTATGAAGGGCTCATGATATCTATAGCTCGAGTCTTTTTCCTACTTTGACTTGACACTACACATTCCTTTCCTGCGAATATGCTCTCACTTTTCGCCACCATCGCACTTACATGCATATCCGTCACCCGCGCCGACGTACTCCCCAACTTCCCCGCTGGCGATGTTCAGACTGCGGGAAAAACGTGTCACATTGCATGGGCAGGAGACAAGAATTCTACAACTGCCTGGAAAGACATGTCCATCGAGTTCATGACCGGTGACAACTTTAACATGGTGCATCTGACTAGTGTGTACTTGCGTTTTTATCACCTGAAACTGGACGTACTGAACTCGTTTAGCGGTCACCACCGGTCATGATGGTACCGTCGATGGATCGTTCGATTGGACTTGCCCAGATGTGTGTTAGCCTCTCTTCCCTCCCCGTGCCCGCAAAGTTAATACATCTGAAGGTTACACCGAACGCTGCCGTATATTTTTACCAGTTCAGGTCGCCTCATACTTCCACGTACGAATGGACAACACGTTTTCCTATAGCCTCGTCGTCTGGTCAAGTTACATCGCCCCCGAACTCAACCCAACCGGACGGTCGACCAATTCCGTGGGGAAAGGGTGCACTGGCTAATTCCATGACTGCAGCGCCTCCTTTAGTCTTTACGACTACGTCAATGATTACGACGACACTTACTACTTCAGCGACGTCAGAGAGGCCTCCAGCGGCAAGTGCGACACCCTCAAACGTAACTCCCGAAATCGTATCTGGCTGTTCAAGCTTTTTCACAGAAACTTCTCCTTTTTGCAACCACATCCCTGGGATGTTCAATATCACGGTAGGTCTCTGTCCGAATCGGATATTGGTTGTATTGCTGACGGTGCTTCAAAAGGAGCCATTGAACTGTAACTTCTCTCAGAGAGATGTCACAGTTGGGCTCGCGCATTGTCTGGCGAGTCCAAACACTATTACAGCTGACACCGCGACTAGTGCAACAACCACTACGAGCCTGCCATCTGCTGTCTTGCCAACGAATGTGGCTTCGAATGTCATTCTGGGATGCACCAAATTTTTCACGAGGACGACAGAGTTGTGTGCTGAATTCATTGCTAAGTACGGTATTACATTGGTCCAGGTAGAATCATCACGTTTCTGTGACTTATCATTGCCTGATGATCTTATCAGTTTGAATCATGGAATGGTGGTGCAGGTGTTTGTGATGTTCTCGAATATGGGAAGGCTTACTGTATTTCTGGACGCTAAAGGACTCAATCTAATTACGGTCTGTCATTTTCAAAGTTATGGTATGCTGAAAGGAATTGATATCAGCTGTTCGTTCACCTTATCATCAGAGTGCAACAATATGGGCTGACCAAGAAGAGTTGATTATACTGACACAATCCGAGCCTAGAATATACAGTCTATCGGTATCTAATTATATGTATCTACGGTCTTTACACCGTTCGAATCCCACTTTTTAACATTTAGACGTGGTACAGTGAAAGACAGCTAGTCCAGGAACGAAAACATGATGCACATGCATATGGTTATACTGAGAACCAATCCAATTTACGTCCTCTTGTTTAAGATCTCCCGATAAATTGATCGTTTCAAGGTTTGACCATAGTTTGAACAAGCGGAAAGTCGATGCGATTGGGTAAAGAAGGTCTAAATCAACATGACGAAGGGAAGGGAACTTGCATTCCGTCAACAAATGTGTTAGATCATCGTCTGACTGCAGCGTCAAGGATGTCAAATGAGTGGCATCTGAGGCGTAAATTTGTTGGGAAAGTACAGGACAGTGGGCGATATCCTTTCGAAGAGTACGCACAGTCAACTCTTTCAAATTTCTTCCATAATGAATAATATAGGAGCAATCAGTAACCGAAAGGTCACAACACAAGATGAGATTTGTAAGGGTTTCAAGGAGGGAAGGGGTGAAAGGTAGCCAGGAAGAGATCAGCTGCTCTCGATGAGCGCTCAAAGTCAGGCGCTTCAAATTGGTTAACGCATTGGGTGGAAGTGAAAGACAAGAGCAGCATGAAGGATCCAAAGAAAAATGAAGAGAATTATTGGTTGGAAGATCGATATTAAGTTCCGTCCAGTGGTTGAAACCAATTTCTTCGTTACCGATATATCCAAGATACTCTCCAAGGCGACAAAATCCCTGTTCTAGGGGCCAAGGTCCAGTATCGAGCTTAGCAGTGATTTTAATGGCGCGACCAACATCAACATGTTTCTCCAGCATGTCGCGAAGATGTAAAAGAGGGTTTTTTGTGCTTTGGTTACTGGATTTACCTAGAGACAGCTTGATATGTTGCGAAGAAACAGCGATGTCAATAGCTGGCGACTTGAAGCCGTCAGAGTCAGCTCTGTAGAGCCACTCGTATTGTAACAAACTAGGCTCTACGCGATAACAATGAGATTGGAGGTGATTGAAGGCAAGGCATGGGAAGAAACACACTTTTCTTGAGCAACGTCTTTGCAATGATAGTCAAGGGTCTGAACAAGGCCTTGACTTTTGCAAAAATCTTGCCTGAGACGCGGTATATGAGACTTTGCCTCCGTGCAATCATCTAGATTGCCTATAGAAGCAGTCAGGTCTCTAAGCTCAGGACAGAGACAGACAACACTAGAACTTACCGATACTAATCTCAGCAGGAAAAAATTTAGGTCGACGTCGAGAGCCGAGGATATATGTACCTCATTGTGCATTATGCATTAACCGCAACCGTTGTCATACTAGACCGATGCTAGACAATGTCTCGATGTATACAACTTCCTTTCAATCCAGATAATAAGGCTTTTGTTGAAACAAAGAAACTTTATATAGTGTGCAAAACAGAAACATTTGAAGGCTGGAGAGACATGAAGGAAGACAAGGCTCACAAAAAAACAATGGTGACAGAAAACAATTGTAGTAGCTGACGGAGCAACCTACACGTTGACAGAATTGTTATTGAACCCCGCGCTTATCGAGAACAATCAGTAAGCAGCGCTGAGTATCTGTTCGATGGAATGAACGCCTGATAAACATGAGTCGTTGACGGCCGGGAAAAAAGCGTTCCGGCTCGGAGTCGGAAGAAGTCGGAGATACGACGTTGTACATCTTGATTTTGAACCACGACTCTCGCTTGGACGAAGTACAAACGACTCAGTAATAATTGCAGACAAGAAAACAAAAGGCAACCTTGATATACTTCGGCATCCGGATATGAAGTCGGTACCTGGGCGCGATACGCATTTTGTATTCATCGAAACATTAAGTACCCTGGTAAGTAACAAATCTTTCCGTCTTGTAGATATCTGGACCTCTGTTTTACATTCCACAATTACAAATAAATGCCAGATTCGTGTGGGCACCTGAACGAATTATAGCAGTGCTAAACATCTTTCGAGATGATTAAGTCTAATCTAATCAAAGAGTTAGTCAAGACAGGCTTCAAGACTTGCAGTAGAAGAATAATTCATTTGGTGATTTGAGAGTGCGTCTGCCAAATCTTTGTCTTTTTCAGCGCTCGAGAGATATTATTATGCCTCGATGCATGAGAACAATAGATTACTTCAATGATATTCCCAGTGACTAATGTGCTCCATGTTCGGGAGATACGTTTATTTTCCAAGGAGAGATGTTATATCATTGAGGCCTGAGAATCCGCCATACAAGACTTATACTACAAAAAGTGTATACACATTCTGGTTGACTGTTTCTTATCGACCTTCAGAAGTGTTGTCCATAGATTGACAGTAAGACATGACTCACTAGCTTCACTCGGATCCCCGATTTAATTTAATCGTTTTCATTCACACTAGTGAATATAATCCCCTCGGTATCAGTGCAATGCGGAGTATAAGTCGTGGCAACAGGAGCATTTTTGGAATTGATTAAGATGACAACGATTGGTGGGTAGATAGCCTGCGAGGGATGTAATTGATGGAGATCGGCAGGTGATTTAATAATTATGATGATACATACACAGCATAAGGTATATGTACAGAGCACAATACCAAGGACGACGCTCCAAGAGGGCGACATTGGACCTCTTGGAACCAGTAGTAAAGCCAATATAGCAACCTAAAGACCAGTGAATGCTGGTTAGAATGGTCCCGATTCACATAGTACTGTGACCCTTTAAGCTTGCCTGAAACAAACAAAAGAGTCCTCCGGATTCGACAAGAACAAGAAGTGCTCGTTCGGCAGGAGTGTCAGAAATTTGCTTGTGGGTCAAACGCCGATAGGACCTGAATGACACGAAGAAGGAACCAATCAATCTGGATATCATTGCTCCAAGGAGTAGCTGCCCACCAAAGCTTGTAAAAGACAAGTAACATATAAACCAGATTCGTCGCCAATGAAAGCCCAATGAATGCAGTATAGACACTCTCGATTGAATGGTTCTGACCCATGTCGTCTGCCAGATATCCTTGGAGGGACGACGTTAAGCCAAGATACGTTATACTTGTAGCTGTGGATAGGTCATTGAATATTGAGTCTTGTAGGGGAACCATATGGACTGATTTACCGGTTGCGGCGATGAGGAGGAGGACAGGGCCCAGTATCAGCCACTTGTTACCCCTGAATAAGACCCAAGATCTCCATACAACAACTACATCAGCGATAAAGGGCTAAGGAGCAAGGCCATGAATAATCAGCCAGTCTAGATTGAATAACAGCAACATGAATATCGCATACCAGAAGATGTGACGACCAGTTGCTGACTATAACCGCTGGAAACATTTGTAGTTCGATAACGCTAAGCCTCGCCTGATCGAATGGCTGGCCAGCGCCGTCAAGGAAAGACGAACGGATTTGGGATACGTAGTCTGCGACAAAATCGCCCCATTGTATCGTGGCGACAAGGAAGGACACGACATTTGAGAAAAACAGAATTTGACTTGAACGCAATTTTGTCCTATGTGAGCTGCGTATTATTGTAGAAGTTTGAGAAGATGAGTTTCGCAAGCATAGATGAGGATGAAGGTAGCGCACAGGAATGTTGTGGTTGAAACGACGAATATTACGAGATAGAGACCTTTATTGTGAGATAATCTGACTGGGTGTCTTTATTTTGAGGGGAAAAAGTAATCACCATAGAATAGTGTGGTAATAGCTGTATGCCAGGTGTCATACACAAAGTTATGCCCGATACTTTGAAGGATCGAACGTTCTTCTGGCGTCATGTAGAAGGATTGAAATATGAAATGAGAGGCGAAGACTTTATATAGTCGGCCAGTCATGTCATCATCTAGGCATGAGACTTGGGTGAGTCGTTTGAAGGTACGTGATTATCACAGAAACTTGAATCATTTGGAGGATCATCAATGTGGGTTTGTTCAAACCAGGGGGATTTGGCAGGGAAAGGGAGAAAGTTTCCACGAAGAGCAGTTCCAGGGGGGAAGGAACATATATAGATGCTGGTGCTAACAATCACTTGCCTGGAGTCGACTGAGTCAGAACGTAGCGAATATAGATATCAAACCATAGATCTGGCAACCTAAATGCCGATGCGAGAGCTCCATATCAGCAGGGCGCTGTATCTAGATCGAGTGTACCTTCTGATTATTCTGATTGTTGTAGAAGAGAGAATGGATGAGTACGTTAAGAGAAGTGACATGCGTACTATTTGGCTCCTTACAAGATGCTTGCCTATGTAGATGTTCGACGATGTCGGGCTGTCACCATATGATCAGCATTTGGATGTAACCTACCATCTTGGACGTCGTCCTGAGAATTTCGAGATGAAGTTATGCATGTCTGGACTTCACTGTACCACATGAGTTTGAAAACGCTATATGTCATTCACGGGACGATCATATATAATCAACAGGGTTTGAGCATACTTATTCGTCGTTATTGCGGCTGACGAACAGAAGCAGAAAGGTTGATTGATTTTGGAAAGAACGTTCTCCTGTAGTGTTGGTGAGAATGATTTACCTTACTGCGTTTACTGCGGAACATAGGTAGGATGAAGCTAACTGATGAACATTCAACCATTGATGTGCGTTGACAAGTGGCGCGAGATGTCTTCTGCTCAGAATCAGATATACATCAATCAGGTTAGGGCGTTTGATTAGTACTGTGATTGCATGAGAAACTGTCATCCCTGTCTTGATCTTGAGTCTGGGCCGCCTCCAACTCGGAGGGACACTTGATCTCTCTGAGTCACTTCAAGTCGAACATGTAGTACGTCGACAGGTCGTGCAGTTCGCCCGCATCGGACACACGAGGCCATCGTGTGTATTTTGAACGTTTTTGTTGACAGCTTACCTTCATTTATGTCCAAATACCACTTCGCTTCGCAGAAAGTCCATGGCCTGTAATCCTTTTCGGTATTTTGCGCGGGCTGGTCGTAATTTTGACACTTCCACGTTTCGGGACCCAAACTCTCTATCAACGTCAACGGAAATTCGGAAAAAGATAAGCGGCCCTTATCTGCTTCACGTGACCGCGTTGCAAAGAAGCGCCCGGAGTTTGGAGTTTGTACGCCACTTGCAAGGTCCGCCCGTGTCGTCATGCAGCGCATTCGCTTTCTCTTCTTCGCCATACCTCCAGCTAGGAATTGGGCGTCGACGTCGCGCCCCTCGTCCGCGAAGAGCAATGGCATGCTTGGCTTTGGTAACGGCGCGCTCGTCGTTGCGCCGCAGTATAGCCGTCGGTGCCCGTCTATACCACGACGAATCGTTTGGGTTTCGAAAGCGAAGAGAATATGTGTTTCCTGACTGTGGGTGGCATGCAATATCCAAAGTATGATGTATAATTCCATGCTTGACGAACAGACACCGAGGAACAGCTCGAAAACCGTGCTCAGAATGCTCCACTTCTTCGCTATATCGACTCTATGCGTACACACGGACATCGTGCAGCGCGCATTGACCCTCTAGACCTCATCCACCGCGAAGAGGTCGCGGCGCTGAACCCACGGCGCTATGGCCTCACAGACGACACGAAGAAGTACAATGTTAATGGTATACTTTGGACGAAGTCTGTGAGTTCGTCGCGGGGTAGCTTGGCGCAGGAGTGGTGGACTCTTTCTGAGATTACGACACATCTAAGGAACGTTTATGTAGGGAGAATCGCATATGAGGTTTGTATTCTCAGATCACACTTACTAGATGCTGACTCTTGTACATTAGTACATGCACTCACCCTCCAAGACCGAACGACTCTGGTTCTCTCATCTCCTAGAATCAGAGTCCTTACCAACTTCAGAAGAAGCGCCCATAGGAATCATCGACGCCAAAGCGAAACGACGTATACACGAACTATTGGCGCGCAGTGAAGTCCTAGACAACTTTCTTCAGCTAAAATTTCCCAACCTCAAACGCGTATCTACATTCTTTTCCTACACATAAATACAGGCTACTAACACTCCATTATCTTACGCCAGTATGGCTTAGAAGGCGGCGAATCGATGCTCCCAGCGCTTGACTCGCTCTTCTCATCCGCCTCGCATGGCGGGATCCAACACATTATCATCGGTACTTGTTTCTCTCAGTTTCCAAATTGATTAATCACACTTCGTTAAAAAGGAATGCCCCACCGCGGCCGCCTCAACCTTCTCGCAGACCTCCTCCAACTCCCCGCAGCCGCGCTCTTCAACAAAATCAAGGGTGGCTCCGAACTTCCCGAACACCTTCGCGCCGAGGGCGACGTGCTATCCCACCTCGTCGCGTCCCCAATCCTGGATTACGGCGCCCCACACAAGACTCAAATTAAGGTATCCCTCCTGCCTAACCCTTCGCATCTCGGTGAGCCTTTTCCTACGTTGATCGTTGATTCCATTCAATGTCGACATACAAATAAATAGAGGCCGTTAACCCAATTGCGCTGGGCAAAACACGCGCAAAGCAGTATGCGCTGCTCAAGACTTCGCCTGCGGACTGTGAACTCGGAGATAAGGTCATGTGTGTGCAGCTGCACGGAGACGCGAGTTTCGCAGGGCAGGGTGTGGTTATGGAAGGACTTGGACTTAGTAAGTCAAGTCTTGATCCTCAATGTTGTGTATCTTTCCGGTCGGAGAGGCTAAATGGGAAATTTCCTGCTGTAGGTAATCTACCGCATTTTACGAGTGGGGGGACGGTCCATCTGGTTGTTGAGTATGTCGTTTCCCTTCCTTCAATATGACATCTTGTTCATCATTCGAAAGCAATAAGTACGCGTTGACCCACTCTTTGACACCTACATGACCGACTCTGCGTAGCATTGGATACACCACCCCCGCATCTGGCGCACGCTCCTCGCTCTACTGCTCGGATATCGGCAAGATGATCAATACTCCCGTGTTGCATGTCAATGGTGATTATCCCGAGGGTGCGTTCTTCTCTTTGTCTTTCCTTTTTCGGGTAATCCTCATTTTTTGTCAGACGTCGTCCGTGCCATGGATATCGCGTTCCGATATAGGAAGTATTTCCGCAAGGTGTGTGGTTTTACATTCTGGGTCTGGGGAACATTGAACTCATGAGATGGAAGGATATTGTTGTTGATTTGCTTGTTTATCGGCGATGGTGAGTTAGCTCAAGTATCATGTCCTTCCTTTCAAAAACTCATAGATTATATCTGAATTCCAGGGGGTAAGTAGCTCGCACATAACATACAAGACCCGCTGATTGACAACTGGGGATCTTCAGACACAACGAACTTGATCTTCCGAGCATCACGCAACCGCTTATGTACGAACAAATCAGCGCGCGTCGTTCAGTGCCTCAGATTTATGAAGAAAAACTCAAGGTCCGTCTCCATTCTCTTCCTCGTTTATCTTCCTACCTAGCAACGTACGTCTCACTTACACATGAACAATACAGTCCGAAGGCATCATCGATGACCAAACGATCGCCTCCGTCCGCGAATATCATAAAGCCCATCTTGAAGCCGAGCTTGCGCGCGTGTCGTCGTACAAACCCGACGCGTCGGTGCTTCTCCGGGATCAGTGGGCTAGTATGGTCTGGCCCAGTAGTTCAGAGGCGGTTTTTGAGCCCGAGACAGGTGTTGTGGTGGACACGTTGAGAAGGGTGGGGAGTGCGAGTGTGAATGTCCCGCAGGACTTTGTGAGTTTTGATTTTCTTCTCTTGGATTAGATTGGATCGGGAGGCTGATTGAATGTTTTGTTTGGTGTCGGTAGGAGGTGCACTCGAAGTTGCAGAGACACATTAAGAATAGGATGAGGAGTTTGGAGAGTGGAGTCGGGATTGATTGGGCCACAGCCGAGGTTTTCTATTGCTTCTCTCGTTGGTTATGCTTGTGCGCTTATCGGAAATGTGTAGGCACTAGCCTTCGGCTCACTCATGCTCGAGGGATGCAACGTCCGGATCTCGGGACAGGATGTTGGTAGGGGCACTTTCAGCCAGCGGCATGCGATGCTGGTTGATCAGCGTACGGAAAGGGTTAATGTCCCACTTAATGAGGCGCTTGGGACGGAGGCGAAGTTGGAGTTGGCAAACAGTACGTCTTTTCCTTTATACTCTTTTTCTTTACCAGGATGTTGATGGTGTATGTGTAGGTTCGTTGAGTGAGATGGCCGTACTCGGGGTGAGCTGATACCTTTTATGATGTTGTATAAAGGGAAGAAAGGTGCTTATGGTTTGTGGGTAGTTTGAGTATGGAGCGAGCTGGGAACGACCGAATCTCTTGCCAATATGGGAGGCTCAGGTGTGTATGAGTTGCATGATCTTTGCGTGATGTTTGCTAACTGCAGTTTCAACCAAGTTCGGCGACTTTTTCAATGGTGCACAGGTTGGTCGACGGTTGAAATCATGGTTTCCGTAGTCCTTATTTTCATTGAAGGTCATCATCGATACGTATGTGGTTTCTGCTGAAGGTAGGCGTCCTTTGAATTGAAGAGGTAAAATCTGAGATCCTTTTCCCAAAGCCAAGTGGCTCAAACAAAGCGGCATGGTAATGCTCCTTCCACACGGGCTCGATGGTGCTGGACCGGAACACTCGTCTTCTCGCATTGAACGCATGTTGCAGGTAAGCCATACTCTACCACAGATCTGGTATTTACTACCACACCAGCTCTCCGATGATCCTTATGAACCCACCCCGGATGGAAAGCCAGCCAACGTCAATATACACGTGGTTTTTCCTACGACGCCGGCGCAGTACTTCCACCTTCTGAGGAGGCAGATCAAACGAAATTTCCGTAAGCCTCTTATCGTTGCCGGGCCAAAGGCATTGCTCCGGTTATCCGTGTGTCTTCAGCTTCGACCACCGTACTTCTTCTGATTTCTGACAATGCCGTAGGCTGCATCCTCCTCCCTCTCTGATCTAGGTGAAGGAACTCGCTTCCAGCCTGTACTAGACGACCCAGTTGAAAACCCGAGCCAAGTCAAGCGTGTCGTGGTCCTCTCAGGAAAGATCTATTACGATCTCATCAAGCAACGCGAGGTGCTCAACCTTAACAACGCCGTCGCCTTCATCCGTCTTGAGGAACTCTCGCCATTCCCTTTCAAGCAGCTCGCGGACACGCTAAGGCAGTACACCCGGGCCGAGGAGATTATGTATCTGCAGGAGGAGCCGAGGAACCAGGGTGCGTATATGCATGTGATGAGTAGGATCCAGCCTGTATTCGAGGAGATTGGGTATATGGGTACGCTGGGGTATCGCGGGAGGAAAGAGAGTGCGCTGCCTGCGCCTGGGATTGGGAAGTTGTATGGTGTGCAGCAGAAGGCTGTGATTGATGCTGCGTTTGAAGACTTGTAATTCTGTAATTTCATCTGTAATGGCCCTGTGGGTCTTTGTATATGTCAAGACAGGGATTATAAGATGGTTTTATTGCTTTGCGGCTTCCCAAGGGTGATGAAAGCAAATGGAATGCGAACTGAGGTTCCGTGTGAGTATCCATTGCATAGCGTAAAGAGCCAGACACGTATAGTTTACGAAGATAATGCAACCGACCTTAGCTCAGCGTGAGACGGCGCGCGAGCTCCAGCGCCCTACTCTCAAATAGGGAGTTTAGG
Source organism: Termitomyces sp. T73sscA (assembly GCA_017657235.1). Taxonomy (NCBI): domain Eukaryota; kingdom Fungi; phylum Basidiomycota; class Agaricomycetes; order Agaricales; family Lyophyllaceae; genus Termitomyces; species Termitomyces sp. T73sscA. The sequence goes on along the minus strand of JAGGAP010000074.1, from coordinate 55,152 downwards.
TGGATTTTGGACTCGTGAAACTGGTGAAGGCTACCTTGCATATCTCAATGTCGCCTGTTAGAACCAGGTAAGTCGAACCTAATTGAATGTTGTGGCCCAACAACTTTTTTCTATTTTTTCTACCCACCGCTTCATTTTCTCTCGGGAGGCTTGGGACCACGTTCTCATGTTGACCCATAGTTTTTACACCTCTATTCCAAGTGGCAATGACTTACGTATCTACCCAATCGTTTGGATACCAGATAGGGTCTGGATCTTTGCATTCTATGATTGCACTGTGTTGTGTTTTTAGTAACTTCCCGAGAGGTCACCGGTCAGTCACTCGGATTAGGCCCCGGGAAACTCCCGCCAAAGATTGTTCGCGAAATAGCGTATCTGAGGAGAAAATGTTGCCAAATCTATGTCCTAACATTGCGGATCTGGAAGAGAATCTCGGTCCGTAATGCCATAATTTTTGATTAATTTGACGACAAAATTCTGGCATTTGAGGCATTGCGTAGTAAATAAAAAATAAAAATGAAATGAAAAAACATGAGAATTTCCCTTTGTGGATACATGTGTCGAGGAAAATGACCAGTGACTCCGGATTGTCCGTGAGCACGCGTCACATATTGTGTCATGACTCGTATGTTTTACTTATTTCATATTCTTTTATATTCTTTTGTATGATTACTCACTTGTGACGAACAAGTGGCTCCAGAGTGTCTCATTAGTATAACATTATATATACGGTAATCTACCTGGAGTGAGATTTTTATCTTTACTTAAGTATTATACATACTAACTTTCGGTCTCCAATTCCAGTTAACTGTATTTACAATACACAAATATATGTTTTGCGATATGCTGCGACATCATGTTGTCCGTTATTGATTTGAGACCCAAAAGATTACGGATTTAAGGCCACTCGTCTCTCGGGAAATTTCCGGACAAACTTTGGCAGGAGCCTCTCGGATTGCTTTGACCAATACTATTGTGAGTCGTGACATCGGAAATTCTTAGGCTGGAATCAGTCTCAATCAGAATACATGTTCTGTCTTGGTTGTCTTGCGTTATTACAGAGATGGATACTGAAGTCCCCGGTGCAATAGCGATCCCTGCTTATTCATGCTCCAGAAACTTAACTATCGAAAAAAATATATATATTCTATGGGAGGGCTCGGGCACGTGATGCGCGTGGTGCAAGGATACGGATCGGAAAACAGAAATGTCAGTTCGTTTGTTCACCGACCCAGGTGTGTATCATACCAGATAACTAACATAATAAGTAGTCTTGTGCCAAACATATACTTTTCTCTTTCCCATTCCCATCAATCCATCGAACAGGAGAACGATATTCCGGAAGGGACACAGTCAAGTTCTGTTAAGGAAGGTGAAAAGCATCCTTAAGTAAATGATTGCTCGTTGAGATTTGGAATCCGAGTCCATGACGATTCCCCGGCGTCCTCGTTCATGACCGATCATCCCTTATCAATTTTATTTCGCGAAACGTGTTCTGCTCTTAGGACCTGCCCACAATATCCGTGTCACAACTGAACGTCAAAAGATCGGGTGCAGGATTCGTGAGGTCTCGACAAGAGATTGAACGACACTGGGGAACGATCCAATGTATTATCACCTGCCAAAAATTTTTCAGGAAAGTAAGACTATCATACTGTAATGTCCATCGCTACCAAAAGAGCAGCCCACGTCGAAGCAATTCTGATAATAAACGTTCTTTGTTATCGAACCATGAAGGATACCCCCTACCTAGGCTTGTGTAAAATATAAATCTCTCGAGATGCAACCTCCGCACCCTTGTCACATCGCCAAGCAAACTCTTTTCCAAAGGGGACAGATCGAGATCCCCCCTTGGGTTACCGCATGTTACGTAGACATCAAGGCTTGTGCAAGTCGAAGTATCGATGAGACGAGATACCCATTGAACGTGACCGGGAAACATAATTGGCAAGTCTATTTTCAAACTTGAGAGACTGCTGTTATTGTGAAGAGATAGCGGGAAAAGGGCTACCCCGAAAAAAGATTAGCTTGAACTTGAAGCCACTCATGTCAAAACTTACCTGGATCGTCATAGATCTCCCAGAGGTGAAATAATTGAAGAGTCAGATGCTGAAGGCGAGGTCCTATAGCTTCGATACACCTAAGCAAATACAAGTCGACTTCATCCCGGGGATTAATACAGAGATTTTTGAGGGTGGGCAAAGTAGCGAGGGCAGCGCTTTCTAACAGCGGTGCAGTGATCCGCCAGGCAGTGATGTGGAGAGTGTGCAGACGAGAAAATAGGTCGAATGAAGGTGTAAGAGAGTCTATTGCGGTTTTGATATAAGTCCTGCTCTTGATATCCAGAATCTCAAGGTTTGGGCTGATCTGGGATGATAGAATTAAGAAGTCAGGCAACTTCATAGCTCCAAAGTCGACCTGGTCCCATCTTAGTATTGATATTTGCGGTAGAGACTGGAGGCGCGCTTGGACACGAGCAGTCAAACGATCCCATACAAGGCAACAAAACTCGAGCGTTCGGACTGTATGCAAGTAAGGCAAAGCGGTTTCAGCGAATGTGTTCAAAACATTATACTCCTCCACAGTGCCATGCTGAACTCCTGCTCCGTACGATATGTCTGGCCCTTTAATTTGAAGATGAAGGACGCAAGACGCCAACCTTGAGTGAGGCGACTGAAGAAAATCGATGAATTGTGACGTTTTCGGAGATACCTCCATGGCGCAGATATTGAACACGAAATCGGAGAATAACCAGTGGCGGGCACGCGCAAGCCACCAAGAGGAGACGAGACAGCATTTACTAAGGACTTCATTTTTCTCCCTGGAAGAAGTCGTTACATCGTAATAAACTTCGTCTACAATCAGGTGTTGAACTTCATGGGGAATAGACAATTCATTCGAGGTCCTGTCGTCAAGTTAATGGTTGACTGATATTGAAACACATATTCCCTTACGCTGGTGCTTTGGCCATTAAGTATTGTGAAACAAGCGGGGAAGGGAAGTCGACAGTTAAGTTCAAGCAGGGACGGCTCACGTGCCTACATGGGCCCAGACTGGCCCAGGTCAACGAAAAAAAAAGAATTTCGCGTGTCTATTGTATAAAGTTGGTATCTCTATCTATCATAAACTACGTGTCTGTCTCTCTAGTAATGGAAAGTCCCACCGACGGTGATAACCTTATTTATGCACAGAAGAATCATTTGAACTCTATTATACTTCCAGTAGTTACGCCGCCCTTTAGCTCTGTAGCTTTCCGGCGTTAAACAAAGATCATCATCATCTATTAGTTACGGGCAATTGACTCGGAGAGAGAAGTAACACACCTAGCGTGGTCTGAATGTCTAGGATTAAGAACAGTCGTGTGATGGAATCAAAGATACTGCCAGCGACAGACCAAGATTGAAATATGTAAATTAGTGAACTGCAAGGGCCCGTACGGTAGCCCCGCGGATCACGGGTACGGGTCCTTCCGAGTAACGGGAGCTTGTTTATGGGAGCTTGTTGTACTCCTCGACAAACCCCGCGGGCCGCAAGGGGTTATCAGGATGTATTAAAAACCATGTTTGTATGTGAGTACCCTCACCTACGGAGTGGAGAGCTTCTCGTATCGGAATCAATGTGGAATTTTATTTTCTGAATCCGAGAATTCTCGAGCCGACCCCTTGGGAGAGGTCGAAAACTCAAAGTAACTACGAGGGACTATTTAAGTATTGAGTAGTGAGAAATTAAGAAGTGGAGTGGAATGAAATGGAGCAGGGACGGTGGGTGGGGATGCGAACGATTCGATCTACAAGATAGACTAATCAATGATCTGCGAGCGCAGTGTGAGACGATGAGTTCCACTGGCTGCGCTCGCGGGTTTATAAGTGAAATGAGACAATGGAAGAGTAAGTACAAAGTGAGTGGCCGGTGGCCAAAGCATTTAGGGATAAAGAGATGAGAAAGAGATAGAGATAAAGCAACCACCACTACACTCTTGCCCAATCCATTTGTATGTGAGTACCCTCACCTACGGAGTGGAGAGCTTCTCGTATCGGAATCAATGTGGAATTTTAATTGTGAAGAACAATTACAAGATGGTGCTCTTTTGTGCAAATTTTTCCTGACCTTTGGAGATGGCAGATTGATATAGCAGTCAAGTGTCTTTGGATTTGACTTGTCTGTACAGGATCATTTTCATAAAGTCATATCATGCAGTGTATCAGCCAGCTCATACATTGGGTAGTCTCAATGGCAGGGGTTGCCCTCGGGCCTCAACCATGTCTGAAGCACCAGACATACATGTTGGGACACCGCTACAATGCGTCGTACCTTGAACAAAATGATAAGGTATGGATGGCCAAAGCCTCCTTGTCAAGGAAATGTGATGCCCGACTATACCACATTCCACTATGCATATGTATTCAATTATGTTTTATTCTTTTATTCTCTGTGTTTCCATATGTCTTAAAACTTATTTCTATTGATTACAAAACCCTTGCTCCACCATGTGTCCCACAGGTATTAGCATATATAAAGTTTACTTCTGCCCTGGAGTCGGATCATTCCTTACCTCTGTACTTTAGGTGCATTACTCATTGTACTTACCAAGGATAATTCTTGATCTCTGTACTCTAGATTATATTATATATTACATTGAATACATCTACTTTCTGCAATATGCTGCATCACTCCTTTGTTCTCTACTTACTTATTGTTAGGGAACTGGTCTCTGGACCATGTCCAACTCTACTCCAAGCTTAGTCCAAGGATGCACCCACTCTTAGCACATCTGAATGACTGCTTGGCCTGCCCTATCCCCTTCTGTCTTCTAGTAGTCAGCCTTGATGAGTCATATGCATGGACCTTACTCAGCATCAATTATTGTTAGTCATACTCCATTACATACCAGGGCCTGATTAGTTAAGCAGTATTAGTAATTACACAGCCACTAATGTAGTATATATAGGCAGCCTGTGAGTAGAATATTCCTAGGCTGAACAATAGCAGTGTTCTTCTGGCCTACACACTGAACTGACTGTAAGCTCTCTAGTGATGTCCAACCGCTTGCTTAAAGCCCTGCTGGTCCCTTGTTTGACTCTTGCCTGCCTCTGCACCTGCTTGACTCCCACTTGTCACCAGCGCTTGCTAGCTCTGTGGAAGGAGTTCCACAGATGTTAAGCATCCCCTTACACTTATATTTGGATGCTATCCTACAGATGCCCCAGTTTTGTCTATATGCTACTAGAATAAATCATCCACACTATATACACCTACAACAACTAATTGCCTTGTATTTATGTTGCTATGAAGCATACTATCTATTTAGATAAATTCAATCTGGTTTTGTCTATATGCTACTGGAATTGGTATAAGATACTATTTATCTAGGTGCCTATCTATACTTACTCATCACTCGTTGGAGTTCCAATAGATTATAGGTTGCTTCTGAGTAGAATACTTGACAAAGTACTGCTCTTGTTGGAAAATCTGCTTTGTAGATGTCACACTGATTATGCCAGACCTCTTTCTATATGGAATTGCCCTCCATCTTTGTTTTTCTTGTTTGGAAAATACCTTTTCAGTCCTACCTCACTCTGATTTGGAAGAAATCATCTTTATGTTCTTTGCTGAAATGATGAAATATGCTGAAAAACCTTGGTGAGTTTAAAGTACATGCTCTCAACAACCTAGCATCACCAGAAGAAGACCTTCACCCTAACCAAGACCACAAGAACCCAGACTTGACCATCTACAAGACCAGAAAAGATGCTGAAAGAGGTTAGAGAAATGAGAAGAGGGTGAAGGAGCAGAGGATAGAGAGTTGGGAGCAAAAACATGAGATGGTGATCAAGGAGGATAAACAATCACAAGCACACATGTCCACAAACAATGACATCAACCTTGATCAAATCTTAGCTGCAATTGCACAAGCCAGTGACATTGAGCCATCAACTCACCAACCTCAAGAACAAGCCCAAAAGATGGAGATAAATATGGGACACTCAGTTGTTGATACACCCTGACTGAGGTTGGTACAATGTTACTTATCTCACTATACCACACTAATGCACATGCAGTCTAACTATATCAACAGATACATATTAGTACACATAGTCGTTGATACACCCGACTGAGTTTAACTGTACCAAACACCCAAATTGGTTGAGTCCAGGCCAATGGTTTTTGAATGGACCCTCTGTTTGCCCTCCATACATTATCAATGATTGCCATGATAACTGATTTTTATGATCTCTGGCTGAATGATCACTGAATAATCTTCAACAGTGCACAGAATCTGATGACATGACTAGAAAATTGTTGTACAATATGGATAATCAGGATTTTTTACCTTTCAGTCTTCAGCCACAGACAATTGGCTTGTTGCTGACTACCACATCAAACTACACTACTCATCTTACAATATATTGATCTACTTTTTTTTTCAAGATTTTTTTCATGTGCAGTAGCCATTGTGAATCTTGCATTCTAAACATTGCTGTTGACAGACAAAATCCTTAGAAGCATTTGAGGACAATCACAAACATACAGTCTCAAGGCTTCACATATTTTATATTTGACAAATTTATTAAACATAAAGGCAGAGATTATGTTTCCTCTGAAGAAGGGAACATATCTTTGAACATTTGCTTAAATATGTTCCATTTCTTGTGAAATTTGTCTTCATCATTATCACAAGGAGCTGAATTCCTACCATATACAAAGCCAGCTCTCTTGATTCTTCTCACATTGGTATCAGCCTTGGCTTTGTGTAGTAAGAATGTACCATTAATATTGGTGATTCAGAATAGTTACACACTTGGCAGAGGAAGATCCAAAGAGAACAACTCTGAGGACTTCCTATGCCAGAGGCAATGCTTCCAAGGCTCTGGATGCATGGAAACTACTGTATAGAACAACAGAAAGCCTCAACTCTCATCTGAAACACTGAAACCCAGAGGTTGTCCCAAAGAGGAAGTGGCTGTGCTGGAGGGTCTGACACTAATTGAATTATAGAACAAATGAAGCTAGAGTCCTGAAACCTATACCAGTAGATAAACAGTAGATAGAGCTTGAAAGGATTCATAAAAGAAAACCATAGCAGAAGTGACTGGAGGAGAATTGGAGGGAAAACAGGAGGAATGAAATGGAGAGTCCCCTGAAAAAAGCTACTGTCTGCATGTGAATATTTGGGGGGCTTTGTGATGAGACCTATCAATGGGATTACCAAAATGCAAGGATCACCAATTGTAGCACTAAGAAGCACTGTCACCACCATACTCCAGTCTGGCTAGGAAATGAGCTGGATTTCCACATACATAGGCCAACTGGGAAATCTGGATCTGCTGATCAAAGAGGAAGGGATGGGCATGATGCCCTAGTGCTAGCAAGCCAGCTTGGAACTGGAGGGAGGCAAACCAATCAGAACAGTAGGGCTGGGCCATCCTATAAGCAGGTGATCTTTGGGTTGTGACCTAATTAGAATGCTGGAAACTCAAAAGAGGAGGCGGTCTGAGTATGGGGTCTGGGTCAATTTGATGAAGAGTTGATTCCAGGTACCAACAATGGAAAGGTGAAGGGAAAAGCGGTGTAGAGTAGCAGAACAGGTGGGAATGGCAGATGATTCTGGGAGTTCTGGATCAAGTAGTATGAACTCTGACCAAGTCAAACTGTAGTGAAGTGGCTACAGGGCATAACTGGCATTGACTGAGAAGCAATCAGCCAGAGCACTAGTAGGGGTGTGCATAAGTAAATCCATCCTGGTTTGTACTGTAGGGTAGATGACATACAATTCCCATGTATACTGACATTGAAATAAAATCCTACAAGATGATGACATACACACAGAGTCCATATAGTAGTACAGCATACATGATGATGTCAGTGGACTTTGTGACTCTTCAGCCAGCAAAATGGCCAGATTGCCAAGAGGTGTGGGGTGGCCTGAAAAGACCAAAAGAAGCTGACTTAACTCAACTCTCAGAAATCTAAGCATTGAATTTGTTTGACATGATCAAGGAATGCCAAATAGCCATCTTCTGGCTCCTCCTTGTCAATGTTGTTGAAAGTGTTCCAACCTGGTTCTTGGTTTGTTGTAAGATTCCGGGATGATGTCCTGCCTAGGCAAGGCGTTCATTCAACATTCAGCAACCTGAGCTGTTGGGTTATGGCATCTCAGCCATTGGTGACCACCTTCTAGTTTTCCTCACAGGGATACCAGGGGACTTGATCTTGAAATTGAAATTCTTCACCATTGTCGAGTGGTGGTCAAATGTATGTTATCCAATAGGCAGCATTGTTCCTCTTATGTTTAGAGCCAATTTAATTCATTCTGCTTCAGCATCTGATACCTCATACTCAGATTGGTCATTCCCAATGCAACTCAGCTGTATATATTGTGTTTTAATAATCCATGACCTTGTAGTTCAAGTAGTTCAGGATCAAATCAGTATTGTCCTGATGTTTGTTTTGTGGCTTTGATAGTCATTTCAGCTGCATTTTTCAAACTTACCACAAAGGAAATGTGACATATTGATTGTGCCAGTTTGAATCTGTCATATGGTTATCCAGGCAGTTTGGCTCAGTGGGTGAGTGTCATTGTCCAGCCTTGTGATGACACTCTGTTGAGAGAGATTTTCCAGGATTTCACCGGTGTTCACACAAAATCTCTGGTTCCTCAGTTGTTGAAACACTATTGGTCCGGTCAATGAAAGTGGGGGCATAAGCCATGGGGGAGCATACGTGGTAGATGATACAGATTCAGGGTGTTATCAACAAACGTCAGAAGATATGTAAAAAAGCAAACAATGGGCAACGACGGTCTGATTCGATCCAAGTGTGCGTGGCAGTGACACAGAAAAAGTCTAACACATGAAAAAAAATGGGAGATATTGAGAAGTAACAAATATAAGCTAATCCACCCATTCAATATTGCCCATGGCAAGCGCATTATCGAATGACGCTTTGGGCTTGTATTTTGTTCCATCTAAGTATTGAGCATCCATCCTCTGCTTGACGCTCCTGTGTATTTTGATAACTCGTTTCTTCTGTTTCGGAATGAATCGCCCACGACCAAGATTGACACCAATGTACGAAGCCCAAGACGCATCGCCCTTTTGATAGCGTTGTTTGATAGGGAATAATTCGAGCAACCACCAGTACGGTGAGACGCTCAGTTGATCATAAATGGGTGACATTGCATCACGAAGTTCATGCTCCTCTTCGGACATGATGTTTACGAGAGTGCCGGTTTCAGATAATGTCTCTTCCTCATCTGCAGCGTGAGGAATCCGTTCGATATGTACTTTAGTACCGGGAAGCGGAGGCGGACGCTTCTGAACATAGGGGTGAAGGCTAGCAGGATGAAGCCCCAGTGTTTTGAGAGACTCTGATACAAACATAATGCCTGTCTCAGTTTTGAAACATTCGCGGATCATCCATCGAAGGGGTATGCGCGCCAGGGTATGAGGGGTTCCATTAGCGACCGATCCACCTCCCACATCTAAGCAGGTAGAGGGGAAGCATATTCGGTATCTGTATTCAAAATGCACGACCTACCACAATGACAGCCTGCGAACCAGACCTGCGTGTGCAGAAATCAAATAAGGTCATGGGAAGAAAAGAACTCGGGCACACACACCTCTTCTACATCAGTTGGACGTTCTACGCGGTTTGAGTATTCGCGTTCCATCTTGCGTAAAAATGCATTTCCATGTCTATGTGTGCCGCCACTGTCACCATTTTCGACGTGGTGATTCGAGACATCAGGTCTCTGTCCCTGAATACCTAATTTTACTTCTTTTTCATTAGGACGATTCCAAAGATTGGCTTTAAATTTCGCCCGGCGCTCGTCCAGCGCGACCGCATGGCGGAAGGTCCGAACGATTTGATTTGAAGTAGTAAAAGGTAGGCGACGTGGGATGAGGCCCACAGAGTTGACAGTGTCCCTGTGCCTCTATTCAGAAGAAAGGTCACATCATAATGGCTCAGAGGTCAACTAACCACACGCCGATGAACTCTATTGGGACGTCGACAGAAAATGCCTTCTTGAAAGCATTGGATTGCTGCCACCCGATTTCGTCAACCCGGGTAAACATCTTGTATGCGAAAGGAACTTGTTGATTATTGCATGCAGGTAGAAGACCGACCTGTTGATGATTGGTTAAAGGGAGGATTCCTTGATGATGCATATTCTGACTTTGTGGATCATTCCCGCCAGACTACGTGCGGTATAGGCACCCCTCGAGAATCCAAAGATACAAATGCGATCGCCTGCCTTATCTGTGGAATAATAATGATAATGAGGGAGAATCAACTAGCACGCCACTCTACGTACAGTTCTGCATCAAAAACTCGTATCCGTCTGACGAGCGCCGGCGTCAGTCTTGTAACAGTCGTGAAATTATGGAAGTCGTACCCATTACGTGTGCACATAGATTCCAGGCGATCATTTCGTCGAGAACCTGTAGGGATGATATTGTAGAAGTGGTCTCAATCATATCAGCAAGAATTATAACCTTAGAAAACTTAGCAGCAAAGGGCGTTGCAACTTGCGGTGATGTATATGTACCAATACCAGCCTGAAGAGGTTGAATAAGCTCATGGCAAAAACGCTCAGGCTATATAGTGAAACACACCTGATAGTAGACCATCTGCTTTTCTTTATCATCCTTTTTTAACAATGTAAAGAATTCAACAATGTTTGAATTCTGACCATGCAATGCCACGATTAGTACTATTTCCAGGAAGAGATACAAAAAAGGCGTACGTCCGAATCAAATCTGGGGACATGGTCGTGTGAGTAAGAACAATCAACAGGATTGACTCGTCACACTTACTGGTCTCCAGTTCCGTCGAAACAAAGAACCAAGGTCCGCGCTGAATGTGTTGGAGGTATAGATATCGGAAACTCTGATGCTATCTCGGATTCGCTGTATCTGGATCCTTGAGTACCCTGGGTGGCAGTGGGAGCGTCAGTCATCGAAGAGAGAGAGGCTTTTAAGTCGAGATCTACCGGTAGTGCAGGAGACATAGTTGGAGAAGACAGACAGCGCTGCTCTTGTATATAAGCAAACAATTGTTAGAGGCAAGCCTCAGGCCTCATGTCCAATGAATGACATGTCAAGATTAACTCGACAGTTATAATCAGCGAAGAGCTCGGGTAGCCTTCTATAAAGAAAGACTCCCTCGGGACATAATAGGACAGATGGTACACAAGCTCTTAACGGACAAAGCGCAAAGCGCGAAATCGGAACTGAAAGTGAGGTTCTTTAAACTCTAATTTGGGAATGAACTCGATTGGATACTTCAGATCAATTCCTGCCAGCCATTTGATTCTAATCCTAAGTCTAGAACTGTTCAGCATTTACGTCTGTCTAACTCGATTTCATCAGAGACCCTTCGGCTTCATTTCCGATAACGTCTGTGTTATCTGTTGGGAGGGATAGAAATACGCGCACCGTCACACGTGACCTATGTCGCGGAGAGGAACTATACAGTTCAAAGGAGATAATGATCGGCTTCGGAGAGCAGACACCTCAGTATGTCACTCTGTTCGTCTGAAGTTTGAAGTTGACCTGCGGCTTTCGATTTGTATATCGCTCTGGATGGGGCAGTGTTGTCGGCTTAGATGATTCGTATATCACTTTAACTGGGGCAATGTTGTCGGCATAGATTTGTGTAGTGGCAGTTGACGGTTCATGAGAACGAGTCGTAATGATGTTCCCGGGCACAGAGATCCGGATGATACTGAGTAGTACTACTAGTCTAATCTTACTACTTCAGGCAGAACCTCAAGCTTAACGTTTTCCTCGCGCACAAACCAATCAGGAACCTGACGGCACTCAGCAACGAAACTATTTATCTAAATTGGGTACGGTCGGACGTGTCCGAGGGTCCCCGCGAAGCGGGCAAGCCGGAGTTTCTAAGTAGATGATGTTGACAGATCACACTCCGTAGTCGGTATAGTAAACGACTGTATTCGGTCTAAGTACCTGTTGACAGATCACACTATTCTAGCTATTAGCCCATATGTGCCGTAAGTTAGATATACGCACCTCAGTCGGTATAGTAGCCGACATTACAGACGGATTCATCAGTGAAGATCAAGAACACAACACAAGCATAGAATGGTTCCCTGGTCGCAAGGATGTGGACGAGAAGAGAGAGCAAACACAAGAAGAAAGAAGGCGCAGAGAAGTGAATGCATGAAAGTTCGACCTTGACGCACGCGATTCATACATAGTGATGTGCGGCCTCCGACAGCTTCGTCGCATGATACGGTTTTTGGGGGAGTGCATGAACATTGAGTTTTAGTGTGTATTGGCTGCCGCAAACGGCCACCATTCTTTTATTTTGCTGAAGCGACGAAGCAAGGGCTATAATTGGCTGAAGGAGGAGGGGATGATGGTGGTGATAAGATGCAGCGAGACTGATGGAGGATAAAGCAAGGGGTTAACGACGTTTTTTCAATGCCACTAGTTGAAGAGCCATTCTGACACATGGATTTTCTCGAACGTATGTTGTCCATGCTGGAGATGACCAATGCACCAAGATATGCATAATAGGTCGCACCTCCTGCTTGTGCTGAATGTCCCCAAAGAGATTGGTCTACGAAGGAGTATAATTTTGATTTAAGCCAGGCCCTCATCGGAATGGAACCATCCTTCCGTATGAACAGAGCGTGCCGGAGGCCGTGAACTTTGTCTCGATTCTCGGCATATTTTCATCATTTTCATCAAAGCAAGACTGGGTTGGCGGTGTCCTGATGAGTGAAATATCTGTTCCGTGGAAGAAGGGATTAGCTTTGTGATACAGAAGGTGATAATCTGAATAGCCTGGTGTGAATGTCAAAGAAGACCGTTTTATAGTATTCCTTCAATCAGTGGATTCTTTTGCAGTCTTGTTTATTAGTTCACCTGATCAATTATACATGTAGAAACAACAGGACATCATAGTTGCAAAAGGAAGATTGTCGTAATCCACACGGTATTGACAAATTCTGCTTGATGGTATGGGCATAGAGGTTGTTTTTGTTGGATTGGATCTGCATGTACTTTCTTCACCTGTAGCTAGCAGTTTATAATATCAAATGCTGCAACTACAGTATAAGGCTGATATATGTACACCTCCCTGGCCGCTGGCCACTATCCCTTTGTTCCGTTGCCACCATTGTTTACTTAGCTTAAATACCTGCACGCAACAACATGATGACTTTGTCGTCTCACACTGCGCTCACAAGTAAGTCTCTCTTTTACATTCATTTTCTCCTGCAGTCGTCTCACACTGCGCTCACAGCAATGCCCACAAATTACATCATGCGTCTTTATCGTTGATCTGAATTAAGTAGGCCTGCGCCCACTCGTGCATGCCCTCACAAAGTCTCAGAACTCCTGCCAGTTGTTTTACCAGAGCTTCTCCAAGCCCCCCAGACAGCCAAATGGCATCTTCCGACACGACAATTATGGAAGGACTCAGCACATTCACAAGTCACACACAGAGCTTTGAAGCATGATGCAGGACCTCCTAGCGAGGATCAACGTGGCACCAGCGGCCACTCAGCCACCACCTGCCACGTCAGTAGCACCCGCACCAACCGCAGGCACATTTGTGCCACCGGCACCGGGTCTGTGCCTCAATGGTGCATCTTCTGCTGCTTCCCTCTTCTTTTGCTCCCAATTTCCCAATGTTGACATGGCAGTCATTGCAGCTATTATATCCCATGAGTTCAAGGCCATGGACCTACATAAACTCAACCCCTTGAACTGCAACAAGGAGATGGCATATGCGTTTAATGGGGCCACTAATCAATTCAAAGTGAGCCACTGCTCTTCAAAGGAGTATAAATCACCATTTTCAGTCATCATTCCACTCCAGACATATTTCAACATCCTCTCTTTTCATGTCAATAACACAGCAGCAATGGGCTCCTTTTTCCAATACACTGCTTATCTGCTGAAGCTGGTTGCCGAGTATGAATGGGCTGCGGTCTATGACTACCATGTTGTATTTTTTAACTAATGTTTCACAGACATAGCAGCCAGAGACAGGTGAGACAATGACCTCCTGTCTGAGCATGTCTATGCCCACTGGAAGTTGCTATCTTCCAAGCCAAAGTCTACTAAGAGCACTGCCAACCCAAATGAGCTGTGCAGAAAGTTTAACAATGGACAATGCATGATCAGCTCATGCCTATGGAGCCAACCCCACATGTGCATGATGTGCAGTAAGTTGAAATGGAAAGCATAAGCACAAGGATTAGCCAGCAGGCTCGGCAAGTCACCTCTCTGCACATTTATCTTGCCTGAACCTAATCTTGAGCGCACCTTTGTCTCTTGGCTTCCATTTACTGACTCCTCTTGGCAACAACCTCCTTCTTCCACCCCCTTGCTCCAACACCAACCCACATGCTAATGCTCTCTGGCAGACCTCTCACAACTCCTGTACATTCTGAATATTCATCTTTGAACAAGCAGGCATGAATACACAAGTATCCTGATGACATTCATGTATGTACTATTACTCAAATAATAAAAGTTGGTACCAATATCAGATCCACAGGCAATCGCTTTCTAAGTCAACGTTGCAACAACCTTAAGTCCACTCTCTCAGACCCTCTAACAATCTTGGCTCTTTCCAACAACATTGCCACTCAAGTCACTACTAAGCACACTTGTGGGCCATTACCCTCACCTCTGCTCTCCAATCTCTGTGCATCACCCATTGGGGCAGTCACCTGCAAATGCTCAAACAAAACATGGCACATCCACCACTTCTTGTAGCCACAGGAGAGCTCTGTGAATGATGGTATAGCAGACTCCAAGGCTTTGATCATATATGACTGATGGATTGTACAATCCTCAATCTTGTAGCATCAGGGCCAAGGTCTCTGATGATGAAACTTGACCTGGAGTCTGCCTTCTGGCATATTCCAGTTTGCCAGGCTGACTGGCCACTCTTAGGCTTTGAATAGCTGGGTGGACACTACTACAACCTTGTCTTCACATTTGGCACATGCTTGGCCATACATCTTAAACATCTTCACTGAAGCTAACATCTTCACTGAAGCATTGCATTTGATCCTCCAATGCAACCTCCTTGTATGCATATGTCATTACCTAGACAATTTTCTCAGCATATTCCAGCCAGGCACCCCACTTACCTTGGTCCAATGCACCCTCACTTTGTTTCTTGAGCTGGGGATGCAACTTGGCTTCAATTTCTAGCCATCCAAAATCACAGGTTCTGCAACCATGATAGAATTTCTAGGCCTGGAACTCAACTCTATAGCAATGGAGGTTTAACTCCCACCTGACAAGCTTGAGTACTTACAGGAACTCACAGCCCTGTGGCCCAGCTGCAAGATGTGCTCAAAGCATGACATCAAGAAACTCACAGGCTACTTGCAATTTATGTCACAAGTATTTCTGATGTTGCATGCATTCACTCATGCACAATACAACTTCACTGCAGCATTTTCTACTGGCCTGCTCAACATGTGCTGCATCCCCTATAGCACAAGATGGGATATAAAATAGTGGTGCTCCATTGTACTGCAATGGAATAGAATGTAGTTTGTCTCCCTGCATTGATTCCAAATCAATGTATTCATGAACACAAGCAGTGCAAAGGGTTTGGAAAGCTGTTTTGGCTTGGAATGGTTCTCTGCGTGCTGTTCCCATAACTTTTGAAAAGCCCACATCTAAGTCAAAGAGATGCTAGCAGTAGTGTATGCCATCTGCTGCTGGGGCAAACAATTTCAAGGCTGTCACATAATCTTCCACATCAACAATGAGGCAATCTTCAATGCAATTTGAGGCAAAGCAATTTCCTCTCAGCAAACTATGAAGCTTGTAATGGATATGATAGCCCTGGCCTGCCAACTTGACTTTTCTATTTCTTTAAAGTAGCTCCCATTGTAAGGGGATGCTCCATCATGGAAAGCCAAGCTGAAGCTCTGACTACTTAAGCCTACCACCAAGAGGGAGTGAGCATCAAGCAGGCACAGCAGCAGGCAGCTGGCAGGCAGGAGGACAGGCCACTGGCAAGGGGCAGAGCAGGAGGGTGAGGGCAAAGGACAAGGTCATCACTGAGGAGCTTACAGTCAAGCTAGTGTGTAGACCCAGAAGCAATGCTATTGCTAGGACTGGGGATGGTTCATCTCCTAGTCCTACTTATATACTATATTGAGTACACTATGATTATGATATATTGACTAATAGAGCCAGTATGTACTAAGCACTAATGAGTAAGCAATAATCAGCATGAGTAAGCCAGCCAATGGCATAAAAGCCTGCTGACAAGTAGAGTGGGTCCAAAGACCAGCTGATTTGTCAGATGATGATGCCAAGACAAGGAGGGAGCCAGATAGGGCCAGAGCAGTTCAGATAGTGGCTAGGATAGGGGTGCCAACATCAACACAGACTAAGTAAGATGAGAGTGGACAGTCTAAAACTTGTCCCCTGACAATGATGCCAAGACAGGGAGGGAGCTAGATAGAGCTAGAGCGGTCCAGATGGTGGCTAGATACATCAACACAGACTAAGCAAGGCTAGAGTAGACAGTCTAAGGACTCATCCCCTGATACCCATTTGCTAAGATGCTGCTTCACATTTTGCTTACTCTTGCATGTAATCAATCAAACTTTGGCTTAACAAGGCATTTACCTCAAAATGTCTCCAGCTTGGTGGTACAAACAGAACCACCACCACCCAAAACCATTACTTTCTATTTTTGGCATGGGCTTGCTGCAAACACACAATGTATGTACTCAACAGAGCAGTAGCAGTTCATTCTCCATGTGCAACTCAATGGCCTCTACAACAACAATAGCTCCATCCTCCCAGCCTCTCAGTGCGCTGTCCTATCTTGAGTTGCTAGCTTTGATTCCAAAGTCCAGCCCAAGACCATCAAAGCCTATTTGGCATTAGTATGTTCTTTCTATATTGATGCCGATTTACTCTTTACAGTGCTCAAGTCCTCTGCAGCATCAAGCACTTCTACAGGAAACCTGACAGGTGCCCTGTCCAGCTTATCACGCTTCCTGTTCTTAATGCTCTCCTCATACAGCTTCACCCTAGCACTATGCCAAGTCACTCTGCAGTTTATGCAGCCTGCTGCTTTGCCTATTCAGGCTTCTTATACAGCAGAGAGTTTACAGTTGATAAAAAGAGTAAGTACAGCTCAAGCCTTGACCTCTCCTATAGTGCAATCCAATTCCTTTCTGACCTCAATAATGCCACACACATTAAGCTCACACTCCCTGCTTCTAAAACAAACCCTTTCTAGAAAAGCATCACAATTACAGCTGCAGCAGCACCAAGCTACATCTCCTGCCTAGTCGCAGCCCTCAAGAGGCTGTACACTGAACAGCCATGCAATGGCAGCACTTCTCTTTTTAAGCAGCCCAATGGTGGGGTGCTCTCTTACACTTATTTTGTCAAGTTAGTGCACAATGCTCTGAGAATGGCAGGCATTGACTCAGGAGCTTACATGGGCCACAGCTTCCAGTGCAGGGCAGCCTTAGCAGCAGCAGCAGCTGGGTACTTAGACCACAAGATCCAGCTCCCTGGCTGCTGGTACAGTGACTCATACAAACTATACATTGAAAACAATCCTGCCCAGATTTTCCACCTGTTCTTCCTCCTTCACTTGGCTTATCCTCATCTTTATACTACCTTGGCTTAATCTTCAGCTCCTTCCCTCTCTCAGGGGGGAGGAACTAGTCTAGTCATCAAGAACTGTTCTAGACTCAAGAAATTGATTTATTTCTTTTCCACAAGACCTGCAAATATAATTCTCTTGGTTCATTCAAACACTTTCTTACTATCTCACACTTTCTTCTTTCCTCACTTTCTGCAACTACAAATTAATAAGAGCTTTTGCAAAAATGTTAGAAGTAATATGACCTTTGCTGTCAGGTATACCATCATTAACTGAAGTTTTCATCAGCTATAACAGAAGGTGGAGTTTCTCCACCTTCATTTTTCAGCTTACTGTGCCCAGCCATGAGCAGCAAAGATCAGGGAAGGGTGGGAAGTCCCATTCCATGGGCCCCTTTGACTCCTTGACAAGTGAATGGACTGCCATGTCAACAAACTTGCTGTCTTCAAGAGCAGACTTAAGATTCCTGCATGACTGACTGTAATCATCACCAACAAATCCAATATTTGCACCAAGTTCAATTATATTGAGTGTAAATGATACAAATGTAGGGTCAGAGTAATCTGAAAATAACAATGCCAAGCATCAATAATGGAAGGGGATTTGACTGAGAACAGGATTTGAGATAGATGTGAGAAAGAGTTGCAATGGAGGTCTGTATTGTGGTGTTGTGGTAGCAGTGGACTAGGCAGAAAAAGAGCAGTGTTGGAGAGGATTGAGAAAAAGTTATTTAGAGAGCATATGGAGAAAGAAGCCAGTACCAGAGAAAGAGCCTGATTGACAGGCACCAAGCCTGTCTTGACATGCCTTCATGACTCCTTGCATTTCTTTGTAGGGATTCTAAAAGCACAACAGTCTCTGGATGATTCTTAACACTGCATTTTCAACACTTGTAGAATGGCCCATCTGAGCATAAGGACAAAGTGCATGTGCCTTTGTTGTTGAATGCAAAGCATGTCACTGAGCTGACATTATATTTGCACTGCCCTGTGAATTTGTGGGCAGAGGACAGCATACATGCATTGCCTAATCAGACCTTGGTCAATAGCAGGTTGTCTGGCTTGGCCCAGCTGGCATAGGACCAATCTTTCTTGGTGACAGTTGAAATGGATGTAGATGTGGTACTGAAGTATCATAGACCACTCATACTTCTGATTGAGGTTCATCAAGTGAGATGAATACCTTGCTGCTCCATGCCTGAATATAAATGTCACATATTCATTGCCAAAAGAGGCAGAGAATGCTTGTAGGACAGAAAAATAGGTTGATCAGGGAATAAGGAGATTATGGAGGGCAGAGTAGTCCTTAGTGCTGGTCATTCAAGAACTAGTGGAATCCATGCGCTCAAGATCTGCACACCTGAATTTCAAGGCAGGATCCAGCTTTCATAGGTACATAGGGCAGAACTCATGCCAGGCAATATCCAGCAGCAGGCTTGTTTTGATGGCAGGGAAGAGGGCAGTCAGTGCCTTACCAGCAGGAAATCAATTTGTTGATACACAAAATGCTGGGAAAGAGGGGAGAGAATTTGTGGCACTCTGATGGCAAAAGACAATGTGAGACCTGGAGACCAATTTGCTCAGGCATTAAGGGCTGAAAACATGGTTATTATGCCTGCAAGAGCAGCATTGATTCCTGTAGCAATGATTCTCTGTTATTAGTGACAGAGACAGGCTGATTAGTTTCTGGCATGAGAGATGGAGACATTGATCAGAAAATGAGAGATGGAAAGCCCAATGATCACAACATGGGGGGTGGAGATGGAGATGACAAGCAGTAGTCTGCTGGGGCAAACTGGCTGTTCAGTAGGCAAAGACAAACCAATATAGGCAAAGCACCCACCAAGAAATAATGTGTCTTGCAAGAGTAAAAAGTCAAGTCTGATGGGCTGACAAGCTCTGACAAGCTCTGTGTGAGTTGTAAAAGGAAACAGGATGTATGTATTGGACAAGCCTGATGAGCTCTGTGTGAGTTGGAAAAGGAAGCAGGACAAGGTGAGAATGAAACGAATCTAAGACTATATACAATGGCTGAAGAGCGAGAAACCAAGCAACAAACAATGAGGCCATTGTTAAACAGTGCAACAAAGCAGCTATGTGATATGGCCAGAGGATGTGATGCAACGTGTTGAGAGTTGATCAAGAGTTGTGTTGCCCACATAGACATTAATCAAAGGCTTTTGATTGCTTCATTTTTCTATAGTTTTAACAAAAGTATTCAAGAAATATTTTAATTGGATTATTTTCACTGTGGTTTTAAGACCATTGTTCCCTGCACCCAGTGTTTGTAATTATTACAGGAAGTTGCAGCAATTTTTCTGATACCACATAAGCATTTTTCAAAGGAAGTGATTCATGCTGCAGTTATTCAGCTGGATAGTAAGGAACCAATAATCAAAGTAATTCTACACAAATAGAAAGTGCATTTGAGAATTATGCCTAGCTTGCAAATACTACTAATTGATCTTGTATGAGACTATTTCAAGCCAAGCTCACATCTGCACAGCATGTATAGCATGACAATGCCTTCTGTACTAGCTGCGTATACTTGAGCCTAGTCCAACCTGCATAACAGATCACAGAGATTAACATCATTTGTTCTCATGGGATGGAATAGTCCAACTGGTTCATTATATGCAATTCTGACATGTTCTATTTTAGGCAAAATACTCTATATATCACATTATCTTATTCACAGTATGCAGCAGTTTTGAGGTTTGGTTTTAAGGATGATACCATAGTACTAAACTTACATACACTAGTCAAGTATCTCATTGCAGAAAAACAAATAAATTCAAAAACAGAGCAAAACAATCCCAGCTTGTAAAGCATGCCAAGGCCCAAGAATACCTTGAACAGCACAATGGAGAAGCACTGATGATTTAATTATCTACAAGATCAAAAGTATGTTAGCCAAAACTGCAAAAAAAGCGTAAAGAGCAACAAACAAACAACAAACTAAACCTCAACAAAAGAAAGAACAACTTGCCCAAAAATCCACCACTAAACTCTCACAATGCCAACTGTGACTTCTGGACCCCTCCTCCTCTCCCCTATTTGTTCTTGTCTAAATATATAGTCTATTTGTGCTATGCAACATCAGCTCTTCTAGAACACCACTAAGCAAGAAGTTGTAGTAGGTAACTAAGCAGACTAATTATAAAGTGTTCTGAGAAAATAAGGATGGAGGCTGTTACATACCCTTGCCACTGTGCAACCAAACAAGTGCAAAGCAAGCAAGTACAATGCAGCTGAGGATTGTGATTTTGACTGATGACCAACTTCCAAAAGCATCATAATGTTTATGTCACGACCTGCTACAGACCCCCGGAACTCCAACCCTTCCCAAAACAACCCCCACAACCGCCCCAGGCCCAGACCGCTACCCGGCCAACCCCCTCAGCAACCCCCAGCCATCACCGCCCATCATCACCCATCACCGCCACCAGCCACTGCCACTTGTGGCATCCTCGGCCATCACCGCCCGTCACCACCACCAGCCACCGCCACTTGCGGCATCCCCCAGTCATCACTGCTGTGACCGCCACATCAGCGCCGGCATCACCCGTTACCCCTGGCCCGCGCCAAGACCCCCATCACGCATCACGCATCATGATCACGCACCACCATGCCCCGCTCCCACTCCCTCCTTACCGCCCCGCCACCACATGTCTCCGCGTTTCTAGTACGAGACCGCCGCGCTGCGCGACATGACTCAACCTTGCCCCATGCGGCCCTCGGGTCTCACCCCAAGCCCCGGTGCCGCACTCCGCCACTGGAACCTGGGCCTGGACCCCAGGGCCTACCTACTGCGCAGTATATAAGTCGTAGAGTAGTAAGTAGTACTCTAGTCTTGATATTACCGTAACCCCGTATTGTTCTGTTGTGTTTCATCTCAATCTCATTTTCTCGCGCATCCCAGTCTCGTTATTTCTACTTGCCTTTTTCTTATTGTACTCGTCTCGTCTCATCTCCCTGCCTTGTCTCTACTCGTCTTGTCCTCTAATCTAATCTAATTGCTCCTTCTTTCTCTTTTGATTCTAAGTTCTCTTGACTCCTCTGTCCCTGGCTCTCCATTTCGGCCTGTCCCCTTTCCCTTCATCTTATCTCGACCCTTTCCCCTTTTAGCCTGCTTAACCCCCGCGTCTCTGATTTCACTCCTGGGACTCGCTAAGTCCCCGCCCCAGCATCTCTTGAACCCCGGAACTCACTTGCTCACCGGCGCTTGCCCGTTCCATCCTCTTGTACTCCCGGGACTCATGCCTAAACCCGGCACTCGTCCTCCACCCTCCCCGACACCCATCTACCCGCCGGCGCTACCGGCGCTCCTCTACACACCGCCCCCACCCGCTTCGGTCTCCCACGCTCCAAGCCCTACTGGTGCTCCGCGTCTGTGGACACGGTGATCACCACATAAGGTATTCGCCCAGTGGACTGAGCCCCCATGGTCAGCAGAACCTGACAGTTTAGCTTACAATGGAACGGGACATTCATATGAGGATTGTGACTATATCTAAAGGCCTGTGGCAGTAAAGAAACTTTTACAACAGAAGCTGGCCAACTACCATGCAGCAAACAACAAAGACAATATGTGGAGCATTCTGATTGTTTGTAATCAATTTTGAATGAAGGCCGGGTACTTGCCAGCGCTATTCTGAGCTTGAGGTAAACTGTGATGCTTAGTGAGAATGGACTCTGCTTGTGTTAGCTTTTTAATGCTCCTTGTCATGAGTTTCATCATATGCATGAGGTTCTAGTTTGTCTCAGACACAATTAAACTTCCATCCATCACATCCATACTCTTGGTTGAATAACAACAACCTCTCCAAGATAGCACATTGAGTCTTATCTGTATTACATTGCACTTGGCTGAACAAAAGTTACTACAGTATGTGTCAACCAATTTTGTCATCTGGCATTTTTCAGAATGCCCTGAGTAAAAGGTATATAAAGCTCTTGCTCCTTCTATGTCAACCCAATCTCTTTTGCCCTCTGAATCATATGTGCCCCGCAATAGAACTAACTACCTTTGCTTCTCACATCCTCATGCCTTAGATCTTCAAGATTAACTGTGCATATCTTCCACTCACCAATTCAACAAACTTATCACTGTCAGTATCAAGTATATTGTGCATTTGAGATGTGTCTAATCTTATGCTTGTCTTGTTCTGCAGATGAAGTCCAACCTCATTGTCTTGCTTGCTACCATCCTCGCAACATCTGTTGCCAGTGTTGCCAACAAAGAATACACTTGCTTTTCAATATGTGGCTTAAAGAGACTAGTGTATTCCATGTATTGGAATTCAAAGCTTCATGGCAAATGCTAGATGTGCTACCAGAGTAAAGGAATAAATAATGAATAGTAGCTCACAATCAATCACACTTGTAAATTTTTATGCAAATAATCTTATATACTTATTATTGTATTATGGTTTAACTTAAGGTCTCAACCATTGTGTGAATATGCCATCTAAGCACCGCCATCAAGAATGAACAATTGCCAACATGAAGCAATGATTGTAGCACATGCAAAGGCTTGTGGTGATCCTAAAGGTGCAAAAGAAAAAGGAAAGTCTAAATCTAAGGACAAAAATAAGCAGCACTGCGACAACTCTGACAAAAATGGACATACTAAGAACAAATGCTTTGAAGAAGGCAGTGGCATGGTGGATAAGGCACCTGAATGGTGGCTAAAAAGCACAAAGGGAAGGGCAAAGACAAGGTGGATAAAGAAAAGTCAGCAAATGCTGCAAAAACTGAGGAAAAAGAAGAAAACTATGCTTTTCTCACTGCTCTTGCTATCAGCATTCCTGACAATAACACAAATGAGAACGTTGCACTTGCTGCAATGTCTGGACAGAGCTACAAAGTTCATGCCACATTTCTGTCAGCCAGTGTCATCATTGACTGTGGCACTAGCAGCCATTTTTCACCATCTCTTGAAAGATTCATAAATTATCAGGAAATTCACCTGGAACAAGTCCATGCAGCTGACAAATGCATCTTTAGTGCTCTGGGCAGAGGAGATCTGAATATCTGCCTACTTATGAGAGCAGAAGAAAAGTAAATTCCCATTATTCTCAAAAAGATATACTTTGCACCTACAATGGCCTTCACGCTGGTGTTTGTATTGTGTCTCAATCATGCTGGGTATTCTCTCCTCATTGAGAGTTAAATGTGCATCATCTGCAGCCCAAAACTACAATGCCAAGTCATTGGTCATATTTCTGCAATCCATGGATTGTATTGCACTGATGTATCACTTACTTCATCTCTGAAACATGTTACTAATCTGGCATCAAGGTCCGTCTTGATTTATTGTCAAATGGGTCACATAAATTATAGTGACTTATGGGAGGCTGTCCACCTTGTAGTGATCACTAGTGTTGAGCTTGATATGTCATCAAAGCCTGAACCTTGCAATGCATGCATTAAGAGTAAGGCATACCATCAGTCCTTCCTGAAAAAGAGTCAAATAGTATATACACACTATGGAGAAAAGATTGTTGGTGATCTGTGGAGTCCTCCAGCACAGGTATGCTCTATTAGAGGAAACCTGTATTCTTACACTAATATCAACTTATACACCTGCAAAGAACAAATCACATTCTTACTCCAAAAATCTGATACCTTCAAAGCATACTGTGACTATGAAGCATGGGCAAAGGTTTACAAAAATGCAACTATAAAAGTCTATAGCAGTGACTGTGGTGGCAAATTTACAAGTGCACAGATAAAGCCTCACCTAAATGCTGCTGGCACCACTTGTGATCTCAGTATTTATGACTCTCCACAGTCCAATGGCATTGCTGAACATGCAACTCACACTATCGTTGAAGGGGCTTGTATGATAATAATAGCCACAAGACTCCCAAAATTCCTCTGGGCAGAGGCTAAACACTATATAAAATAGCTACAAAACTGCATGCCAATCAGTGCACTCCCTAGAAATACTACACTACATCAAGTAGCTACAGGAGAGAAATCTGACATGTCAGAATGGGGCATGCATGCTTATTTAAAGCTGCGCAAAGCAGGAAAACTCAAATCAAAGGTCAAGGAAGTCAAAATTGTCAGCATTGATGAAAAATCTAAAGGATACAGAGTCTAATGGCCTGGCAAATGTAGAGTTACTGTGGAAAGGAATGTGTACTTTAATAAAGAAGCTGTACTAAATCCAGACCATGTTCAGATTGAGGGAGAGTGGAACTTACCACTATTCAATCCAGATAGTCTCTATGTAACACGTCCAAAAACTACTCCAAATACACTTGGCAAGCTCAAATCTACTGACAATCCATCTCTTATAGCTGAAACAAGTCCAAATGCGACTAAAATCGATGGAGAATCAACCAAAAAACCTGCAAAAACCACTCCAACAAGCTTGAAACACTTCAATCACCAAAAACCTACCTACTGCTAAGGCTTCACACCTCAAAATGTGCCAAATTTCACTTGCAGATCTCTAGCAGTATGATTCAAGTCAGTATAGCTAAGGACAACAATGACAGACTGCAGAAGATGCAAACTTTGTCAAATCTGCATTTGTAGTCAATGCTATTGGAATTTTGAAACCAAGTGAAGTTGAAATTGAAGGAGCCAGTGCTGAGTGCGTTTATAAGGCTATTGAGCATGCATTAGCAGCTAGTGAGGACATACCATCAATCAAGGAGGCACTAAGTGGTGGTGAGAAGAAGGATTAGTCAGCTGCAATTGAAACTGAGCTGAGCCAAATCAAGAAACTTGGTACATAGAAAATTGTCAAGGCACCACTAGATGCCAACATAATTTCATGCAGGTATGTCTTGCATTGTAAATGTGGCACTGATGGAAAAATTGTTTAATACAAGGCATGCTTTGTAGCAAAAGGTTTGAAGCAACAATTCAGAGTTGACTATACCAAAACCTTTGCTCCCACTGTCTGTGCAGCTACACTCTGCATTCTCTTGTCAATTGCAGCTTCACACAGTCCTTCAATTAAACAAGCCAATGTCAAAAATGCCTACTTCAATTCCTCATTCCAGGATAATAAAGTGATATACATGCAATTTCCACCTCATTACTGACAATTCCATAATCTACTCCCTAAATTCACCAATCTATCTGATTCAAAGCTGACTTGTTGACTCAAGTGCCCATTGTATGGCACTAAACAAGGTGCCCACTACTGGTACAAAGAAGTCTACAACACATTCACAGATCTCAGTTACATGGCTTGCCAAGCCAATATTGCTGTATTTTACAAAATCAAACGCAATAGCTACATAATTGTTGCCATTACAACTAATGATTTGACTATTGTAGGAGACTCCACTGATGACACCTCACTGATTAAGAAAAACTTGCTGAGCATTTCAAAATTGTTGATCTTAGTTCTATCAGCTGGCTTTTTGGAGTTTGCCTTACTCATGATCTCAATGCCTGCACTATCTTGCTTGGCCAACTAGCCTACATTAAGCAAATCATCAAGTGTTTTGGTCTTGAAGACTCTTAAAGACTCTTGCATTGCTGTCACACCAATGGAACTTGGAGCCAATTTCACCTCTCATTCTATGTATGTCTCACTAAATCTACTCTCATGCACTGAGAAAAAACTTGTTATTGTGAGATGATTGGCTCACTTATCTATGCTACTGTTATGATGCATTCAGACATTGCAAATGCAGTCTATGCTCTATCTCAATATCCTAATGCACCTCAAACCACTCATATGACAGCTGTCACTCATGTATTTTATTACCTCTATAGCACATTAGACATGAAGTTAACTCTAGGAGGTTCAGACCTTGAGATAGATATTAAGTTACTCAGATGCTGATTGGGCCTCCCATCTCCATTAGCACTCCATTTCTGGCTTTGCATTCTTTCTTGGCTTTGGTGCTGTATTCTGGAGTTCAAAGAAACAACCTATTGTTCATTGCACTTATGCATGCTGCCAAAGATATTATATGGATTTACAAGATACTTAAGAATTTTTCATTCATTCATTCATTCTCTCTATCTACTAATTTGCACTGCAACAATTAAGGCACAATTTGGCTTTGAAAAGATGCCACATTTATCCATGCACATACCAAACATATCAACGTTTATTTATTTTCACTTCATCTGCCAAACTGTTTCATCTGGCCAAGTTCAAATTCATTATATCCCTACTTTTGACATAATTGCAGACATATTTACCAAATCACTTGCTCATATCAAGTTCCAGAAATTCTGTAAACTTCTTGGTGTCATGTGACCTGCATTCACATTGAGGAGGAATGTTAAGGTTGTAGTCAATAATTCCCCATTTTGTCACTTTTTTATTTGTTACATGTCACACCTCAGTGTTTCTCAACAAACCACTGAGGTATGAGTTTTTGTTACTTATTAAATTCAGTCTTTACTCATTACCTGTAGTCTTTATTCATTACTACAGGTAGATATACTCAATACAGTGTTTATTAACCCACCACTGAGTCTTTATTCATTAATACAGTGCAATAGTCATCCAAAACCTTCCAAGACCCAGTTCTAACTCAACATATGGGCAAAATCAAAAGCACATAACCAAAACTGCATTTGGGTTTGGTATACTATCATTGAAGTAGCCAAGTAGTCTACATCCATGCACAGCTTCAGTCAAGGTGATTCTTAAAGCAGCCCAGTTGGAGCCAACAAAAGTCTTCTATAGGAAGTAGAAAAAAGAGGGGGGTTCTGTGATATTGAAGTAGAGGTCTTGGATTGATTGATTCAGTTTTGGAGTCAAGAAAAAAGATTTCCAAGCTGTCATGGTTATTGAGTGGCATGGGGCCAATAACCTGTTAAACACAAGTGAACTCAGTCAGTGTGATAATGACTCATATTAGCTATGTATCTGTTAAACACAAGTGAACTATGATATGTGAATAATGGTATACAATGCATTAAGTGAAGTGCTCACCTCAGTCAGTGTGCTAATGACTAAGGTGTTCCATTCTGAATCTGGCAATACATAACTCAACTGTACAGTTCTTTATTTCCTTTTTTGTACTTTCCTCTGCAGCAGTGGTGTTGGAATTACATGCATGATGCACTCCACAATCCATATCCAATAAATAGAAAGGCCTTACTGTAATGAGCAACTTTTTCTCTAATTAATTTAGGAAGCTGGGCAAATCTCTTTCTGAGAGCATCTTGCTGGAACAGTGGCTTGACAGATACCTACTACATGGTTTCTCTCTGAATTGGTTGGACATGGTAGAGTTTTTACATCAGTAAGTTTCCATCAAATCCATACCTGCAAAGTATGGACTATTGCAAGATCTAGGAGGGAGGGGGGTCTAGAGCCATCTACAACTAGTGAGCCTGTGATTTCAAGGTCTACTTGCCTCAGCTTTATTACTCTTGACCCTGCTATTTTTTGTCCTCAATTTTTGCTGCAATTTTCCCTTAGTCATGTGATAATGTTTCATGTGATCTATTGTTCATCTCATGTCTCTGATTTTTGACACACTAGCTATACATCTAGCTATTGGTATTGTCATCATGTGACCTATTGTTCATCTCATCCTCTTTGTTCTTGATTTTTGATGCACTGGCTATAATGTCCAGCTATTGGTATTGTTATCATGTGACCTATTGTTCATCTCATCCTCTTTGTCCTCAATTTTTGATGCATTGGCTATAAACTCTGGCTATTGGTATTGTCATGTGATCTATATTGTTCATCTCATCCTTTTTGTCCTCAATTTTTGACACACTAGCTATAACATCTGGCTATTAGTTTCCTGCTACCCATGTCTTTCAATAATTCATGTAATGTTGGTGTGCCTCCTTTGATGCAGAAGCTCTGCTCAATGCTCACATATGCAATGAAGAAGAACATGCTGTAATGAGGATGAAGAGAGCCAGAAGGGGCTAATTTTGATTTTTTTCTTTCTTTTGTACATACATAATTCCATGGTATATGCATGTTATATTTCAAATAGCTCCTGCATTTCAACAGCCTGTTCAATCTCTTTTTGTTTTACTGTCTTGTGTGCAGATTATAATGTTTCCTTGTGTTTTGGCACTTGCTGTGTCACATGATATCGCTGCTCCAGCAGCTGCTTTCGTAATCTCATGGATCATGTGATGATTGAGCTCTTTGCCTGAAGGATTGCTTGTATATATATATAAGTGTGTTGTCCATCCAGTGTGCATGAGTCTCAGGTAGTAGCCTGGGCATCTGCTTATTTGTAGTACATGGACTAATTTTGACTCTTTACCTTCCTCTATTGATACAACTTACACAGTATATACATGGTATGTCTCAGTTAGTTCTTGCATTCCCTCAGTCTGTATAACATGTATATAAATTCTATTGCAACCCTCTCCTACTTCAGACACAGTCCCAGCCTCTTGCACAAACCCAGCTCTTGTAAACAGATCCTTGTCAGTCAAGTCACATGATGTCTCTGCTCCAGCAGGTGATTGCATAATCTTGATGTCATGTGATGTTTAAGTTATAACTTTCCAGTACTTGGGCAATGCTGGCTACATAACTATATGAAAGGTAGATATCCAAAGCAATGCATAACTTTTCAGTAGATAGATATTCAAGCTCTAACAGAATGCCCTTTACATGTGACATTTATCTGGTGCATTGTTCTAGAGTAGACCTCAGTTTTTTCATGCATTGCAGCAGCCCATCTCCTTTGATTCAGATTGTCATGATTGATATGCTTTTAATAAGATCAACTGGCTCATATAGTAAAAATTCCATGTGCACATGAGCCATGCATGTACTAGTATACCTCCTACTAACAATTAATTATCTATTCTAGAGTATGTACAAAGCATAAAGAACAACAAACTAAACCTTAAAAAAAAAGAACTACTTGCCCAAAAACCCACTACTCAACCTCTCACAATACCAACCATGACCTCCAGCCCCCACCCCCTGCTCCTTCTGCACATGTTGATAGAAACACTAAGTGACCTAATGTAATGATGATTTGGTCATCATTTAGGACATTTATATATTGAATTATATCTTGTCACTATGAAATATATAATTTTTTGACTTGTTAACTCCAGTACAAATGTATTTTGTGCTTGTCTAATACAAGATATAGTTTTTGCTTGCAACATGCTGCATCAGCACACCTCTCCCATGCCCACTATATCAGCACAAGCACCTTGTTCCAAGGTCCCTCTGCACATGCAACCCCATTAACAGTGTTTGTTTGTAAGAATTTTATATGTTTCCTATAATTGCAATATAAATATAAGATAATCATGCAAGAGTTCAAGAAAAGAGCATACCATAAAGTCCAACCAATAAAGGATGTTGCAGCAAAGTTGGTTAAAAATGAAAAAATAATGCTTGTAATCAGTAAGGCATTCCAAGTTGTGTCTTTAGTTTTAAGACCTGCCATCATTATATGAGAGTCTGAAAAAATTGATAGAAAGGCAACTGTGACACCTGTATATATATACTATTAGCTTGTATGGAATATTAACTATAGATGTTATATATCAAAAGTACAGAAGCATAGTGTCATAGAAAGGTACTATATCCAATGTTGTCTTTTGAAAACAACCCATACACAGTATATGATAAAAGCATCATTGATAACAGGCTAAGCCAATTCAGCTTTAGCTCAAGAAAAAAACTTTTTTTTTTCAATGTATATGCACAGAAAAAGGGACAGAGAGACAAAAAGTATATTCTATGTAACAATAGTAACATTGGCAAAATCAACATGTTGAAAAAGAGGTGTAATGTTGCCTTGGAACACTTGATAAGAAGAAACAGTAATCCAAATTTGTAATGACAAAGTTCCACTAAATGCAACAATACCAAATCAGGTGGCTACTATACTAGGCAACATTCATCAAACTTTGTGACTTTTCTTCAGCCATATCAACAGATTGTTTGCATGGCCAGTTCCAGTGATTACCCACCAAGTTTATCAGAGCCAGGTGGTGTTTCCCAGTCTACTGAGATACTCTCAGCATTGAAGTACTAGCCTCCATCAAAACAGGATGACAAAGTGACTCACAACATGAGCAAATGCTTTGGAATGCTAGATGGGCTATCCATGTCATGGATTAAATCAATTCTGAACTCTAGTTCTAGACCAGAGGAGAAATTCTTTGCCTTAGAGCTGTTGCTGCCAATATCAAATCTGGCTTCATTAATCTACTCAAATTTGCCTGAGAATACAATGCTCTCATCAGGAGCAATGAGTGGATCTGGCCAATATGCAGACACTTTGTAGAGTAGCGCATTAGTGCATAGCACTCCAGTTTGGACAGTGCAGCCCAAACAAGGAGCTAAGTAAGGACCAGAGACATCATTGGACCAGATGATACAACACTAAGGAGCAAAGCCAGCAACAGTTACTGGAAAAACAGAACAGATAGGAGATGAGGCACTATTGGCATTTCAACCAACAAAGAAGCTGGAAGGTAGTAAGTAGCCAGGAGCTATGAGTGAGGCACAAAAGCCCTTGGAAAGTTTGGGACTTAACATCTGAACTGGACTCCTCTGACAAAGAGGAGAATTGCAGGTTGCTATTGACCTTGTCAGTCCAGCTCTAGCTGATATTGGACTGTTTTTCAATGGTCACTAAGGAATGAACACACAAGCATCTGCAGCTTTATTTAGTGAAGCATTTGCAGTTACTGGCGATAGAGGCCAAAATGTACCTAGGGCTAATTTGACAGAATACATTGAACTTTTCGCTTGTATATTTGAGCTGGAGCTAAATGAGTATATTAAGCATAAGGCAGCCCAAGGGACTGCAACAACATGCACCAGGCATCACAAAAGTGATGGATATTTTGAATGTGCCTAGACAGGCAAATGAGTTCCAGCAGGACTACAAGAAATGTCAGAATGCCACATGATAGCAAGCTAGGCATTTTCAAAGGTAGAAACTGCTACATCCATCCTGGCTGGTGATAATGAGGCAGAAGAACTGCTTGAAGTAAGGATGCTTTATCAACATGTTACTATCAAGGGAAAAGCATGCAAAGATAACATGCCAGAAAATCCAACTACACCACAATGTATTGCAAAGTGTATCCACCTACTGGACACTTGGAAGAGTATGTTAACTATCAACACATTTGCAACCAAGACTTACAGGAGCATGAAGAGTTGTTAATAGATGATCAGAGCATAGTGTTTGAAAGGTGTGAAGATGTCATACCAATTGATGATATGAGGTAACAATTTGTTGCAAGGATTGGAAAATCAGACAGAGACCTGGACAATGGAAGTGGTAATGATAACCACCACAGTGATTGTAGACAAGGTTATCATAACAACAATTGGGATGAACAAGATTGTTGAGACAATCAAGGAACTCCTGGATATTGACCAGATGCATCAACATCTTGGGCTCTACAAAGAAGAGCTTCCATATCAAGCACCTAGAGCATGGTCTATGCTGTTACTTCATGATTTGCATACTAGCATGCCAAGAGTGAACAAATCGCTCAGAATCAACATGAATCATATGCATAACTGCTTCAACCATCTAGTTGATGACTCCTTTGGAGCCAGGTTCAAGTTTTCTGATAGAGTAAAACCTTGTCAAAGTGAATGGAAGCATATCCAAGCATATACTGGAGGATACAAGTTCTCCCAAAAGATTGGGCCATGAATGTTTATTACCATCTAGCAGCATGCTGCTATGGTAGGAATGACATGGACTAGAAGCACAGAACTGGTTCTGCAGACATGTCTTGCATACAAATTGGAACAAGCATGATTGGACCTTCAAGGAGGTCTTAATTGATCTCTATAACTGCTTTGTAAATGCAGCTACTATGCAAGAGGCTTGTGAAGCCTGAACTGCAGTGTATGACACTAAAACTAGTGTTCAAACCTTCTATAATGACCTGGTGGGTCATGCTCAGAATATGGCCATCTATCCAGACAAATTTACTATCTGAGAGACATTCCTAGATGGAATACCAGCAGAAATGTGGCATGCACTTATACACAACAATAATCTATCACCAGAAGTCAACACAGTAACTGAGTTCTTAGCATATGCTATATGCTATGAGCAGTCTGCATAGACTGCAATTCTTTATAATTAGCACAGCTCATGCTATGCAAATAGAAACTGCCAACCCATAAAGGTTGGGACCTTCTCAGTGAAGTGTTCCAGGACACTGAAAGCATTCAGACTGATGGGAACAAATATTTGCTGTGGATGTATATGACAATGATCATTATGCTTGTGGTAATTAGGAGGAGCATATGTTTGCTTTGACAGAGCATCAGAGAGATAGATGTGTCTGTATGCAACATGTGATGTTGCAAAAAGCAGCTAATAACCAAACTATACTCCTCAGGAGAAGAAGTGTCTAGTGATGTATATAGAAGTCAATGGACATCCAGCATAGATGTTGTGGGATTCTGAAAGTACCACTATGAGCATTATGCTCCAGGTTGCTTATGTGAATGCTATATGTATTCATGAATTGATGGAGCCTTTGATGCTCTAGTTGGAAACTGTAGGGAGTTATGCTGTAGTGCAATTTGGCATGAAAGTGAAGGTCAAAAGTTCAGAGCAGCTGACAAAAGAATATGTGGATATAGCAAACTTCAATTGCTATGATATAATCATTAGTACATTGTTTATGCACAAGAACAAGGTCAATCTTGACTTTGTGAATTATAAAGTTATAGTAAAAGGAGTGTCATTGAAGGTGGAGCAAGTTGTCCTAGCAGACACAGATGTCTGTCTGCAAGGATATAGAACCAAGGAGAAGTGTTGCAATAGACACAACTGACTAAATGATTTTAGGAGTGCAATGGTGGAAGATAGTGACAATGAACTGGCTCCAATGTCCAGCTTACTAGTAGACTTGTTGGTAATATTGATGTCTGAACAAAAGTTTCAAGGAACTCTTAAAAAAAGAGAAGGGCTGTTAGGAGACTGGTCTCTGGACTGTGTCCAACTCTACTCTGAGCTTAGTCCAAGAACATGCCCACTCTTAGCACATCTAAATGACCGCTTGGCCTGCTCTATCTCCTTCTGTCTTCTAGTAGTCAGCCTTGATAAATCATATGCATAGACCTTACTCAGCATTGATTATTGTTAGTCATACTCCATTACATACTGGGGCCCAATTAGTTAAGCAGTATTAGTAACTGCACAGCCACCAATGTAGTATATATAGGCAGCCTGTGGGTAGAATATCTCTAGGCTGAACAATAGCAGTGTTCTTCTGGCCTACACACTGGACTAACTGTAAGCTCTCTAGTGATGTCCAACTGCTTGCTTAAGCCCTGCTAGTCCCTTGTCTGACTCTTGCCTGCTTCTGTGCCTGCTCAACTCCCACTTGTTACCAGTGCACGCTAGCTCTGTGGAAGGAGTTTTGCAGATGTTAAGCATCCTCTTACAGATTGTTCAGCCTTCTACACTGTTTGCCCTTCTAGCCCACAGTACCCAACTCTATTCTTTATTATGTCTTCTGATTCTTGGTCTCCCTCTACTTCTACAACTTTTATTCCTACTGTGGTATCCTCTGCTTGCCCTTCCAACCAGGCCTCTAGTATAGTTCCTGTCTCCAGAACAGGCCCTACCATGACGCCTCACTAAACTGCTGATTGGATTTCTACTATGCAGCAAATGCAGCTGATGCTTGCCATCCTTGAATGCAGACTAGCTGCTCTGGAGACTGGACATGTGATTGCTGCTACTTGAACTACTGACAAGTATAGTAACACTCTGGCAATCCATTGATCTGCTTGTTTTAGCTATTCTAAGCCCTCTAAGTTCTTAAAAACTCCTACTATGCCCCCCTTTTGCACTCCTTGACAAGTTCCATGCTCTACTGCTAATACTCCCATGGCCATTCCTTTTGCTTGGGATCTCCCCCCTATGGATGGTAAAACTTCTTGCTATGAATGCGCCCTCAAGCTCCCCAACTCTTTTATTGCGCATATTGTTCAGCATCAGAGGCATGGCCTTAAATAAGCCTATGACTTGTCTGGCTCTTAGCTGGCTGCCTTCTTTAGTTGGTCCAGCTGGTAGTGAAGGCCAATGCTTTGTCACTATCTGAGGCATCAACCAGCAAATTGGTAAAGCCCTTGTTGTCTTTGAAAAGTATCAGGGAACTCTCCATTTCTTGCCTCTTTTCCCCTTCTCCCACTCTTATTTCTCCCCTTTCAAAGGTTTCCATCTATGCTTACTCTTCAGCTCTACCCATTGGTACCATTCCCAGCATCCAAGGTGCTCTGGTTCTGGAGCTATATAGCTCAGACAAGGTGGCCTTCTCAGCACTGCCAACACTTTGCTTATATAACTAGACTTTTCCTGGCTTAGGTAACTGGAGTTCTTCTGGCTTACCTAACTGGAGTTTTTCTGCCTGCTTGTGTAATCATGTTCATTTTTTTATTGAGGCAATTTTTAGAGTTTTCACTATTTAGGTTAGGGTTATTCTTTTTCTATTGTTCTATATAGTTGTTTCTCACACTTCTGAAGCCCCCAAAAGCATCACACCTGGCTTAGAGAGTTTCCAGACTTGTTCTCTTTGGATCTCTTTCTACCAAATAAGTAGTTGTTACAGTACTGCTTGTATATCTTCTAATATACTTTGGATCTTCCTCTGCCAGTTGCATGACTAAGCCACAGCCTCCAGAGGTTGCCCTTACAGAAAGTGCATTGCTAAGAAGCATGTGCATGCACCATAGAAGCAGCAATCTGGCAATGCTGCGCTGGCAGGTGCTGCACTGGCCCCTTCTAGAGAACCTGCATTGTCCACCCTAAAACCCTCTACTCAGTTTGCACCACCACCTCCTAAGGCCCCTGCATAGTCTGTACTGCCTCCTCCTAAGGCTTCTGCATAGTCTGCATTGCCTCCTCCTCCTATAGCTCCTATGCATGGCTCTACCATGGATTTTAAAGAACGCACCAATTGGGATGATCCATTTTCTATACTTATCTTGGCTGCATCTTCACTGCCAGCTGGCTCACTTGTGGCCTTCCCTACTCTGACTCCAGCTCTGTTGTTCTCTATGGTTATTGACTATGCTTATAGGCACTATGCTTGGAGCACCTCCTTGGCACCTCCATGTAGCATTAACACTGCTTGATGCTCTCACCCAATCCAAAGAAAATGAACACTGTTTGTTGAGGCAACAAATCTAGAGGAGGGGCTGATGTTAGGAGACTGGTCTTTGAACTGTGTCCAACTCTACTCCAAGCTTAGTCCCAGGACATGCCTACTCTTAGCACATCTAAATGACCGCTTGGCCCACCCTATTCCCTTCTGTCTTCTAGTAGTCAGCCTTAATGAGTTATATGCATAGACCTTACTTAGCATCAATTATTGTTAGTCATACTATTACATACTGGGGCTCAATTAGTTAAGCAGTATTAGTAACTATACAGCCACCAATGTAGTATATATAGGCAGCCTGTGGATGGAATATCTCCAAGCTGAACAATAGCAGTATTTTTCTGGCCTATACACTGAACCAACTGTAAGCTCTCTAGTGATATCTGACTGCTTGCTTAAGCCCTACTAGTCTCTTGTCTGACTCTTGCCTGCTTCTGCGCCTGCTTGACTCCCACTTGTCACCAGCACTCACTAGCTTTGTGGAAGGAGTTCTGCAGATGTTAAGCATCTCCTTACAAGGGCTGAATCAGCCAATTTCAGCTAGTAGAAAAGCTGCAAGGAAGCCTGATAAGGCTTGTCCACTCAAGTTACTTATGCAAAATGAGTGTGTCTGGAATTGTTGGAGTATTAACCAACAAGCTCCAGAGTGAAGGTAAAAGACTTTGTAACAGACAAGAGTGAAAAAAGGCTGCATTGGCAGAGCGCTGCCAGTGCAGTAGAAACAACTAACAGTGTTAAATCCTTGTGGAATTCATCAGTGCCACCACTGGACATGCAATGGGCCTACAACTCATGCATGCCACTAGAGTAGAACAAGGTGGGAACTACAATCAGCAGTGTAAGCTGCACCTTTATTGTGTATTTTCAAGAAAGATGGAATGCTACAAACTGCTTTGAATGAACAACAGCACAATAACAACACTATTAAGGATATTACACTGCTTTCTGATCAGAAAGTTATTTGCAAAGATGTTGCAAAGGCCAAATACAGGTCAAAGATTGATCTGACTAATGTGTACAAACAAGTATGCATACATGTAGAAGACACTCTAAAGACTGTATTTGTATCCCTAATGGAGACATTTGTTAGTAATATTATGCAGATTGGCAATTGCAATGCACCTGCTATATTCTCAAGGTTGATAACTTTAATATTTCAAGATGTTATTGAAAAGTTTATGCACATCTACTTAGATGATATATTTATCTTTTCTGACTCCCTAGAGGAGCACAAGCAGCATTTATGTGTTGTGTTTGAATAACTGTGTGAAGCCAGCTTGTATCTTAAATGCACAGAGTATAGATTGTTTAGAGCACATCATTGATGTGCAGGGTATAGTGCCGCTGGAAAATAAATAAATTGTATACCCACATTCTAATAAACTTGATTGTATTTGAGAGTGGCAAACACTATATAACTACAATGATATCCAACATTTTGTTGGGCTAGTTAACTACATTGGTAACTTTTTACCAGATGTCACTGCATATACTAGTCCTCTCATGGCTATGATCCAGAATGGGTCCCCATTGCATTAGCAGTGCTTTGAAATGATCAAGCAAATATGCACTAAGATGCCAATTGTTTGCCCAATTGATCCACATCTGAATGAGCTTATCTGGCTCATCTGCAATGCCTCAAAGACAGGAGTAGGAGCCATGTTTAGCCAAGCAAAAACCTGGCAAATCTGCAAACCTGTGAGTTTTATGTTGCACAAGTTTATGACTATGCAACAGAGTCATGCAGTATATAAGTTAGAGACACTTGCTATATTAGAAGCCCTTCTGAAATGGAAGAATAAACTGATGGGCTACAAAATGCATATTATTATGGATTATAAAGCCTTAGAGTATTTCAAAACTCAAGTGCACTTGTCTTTGCAACAGTGTTGATGGATTAATTATATGTTGCATTATCAATTTGACATAAAATATGTCAGAGGAGAACTTGATAAGGTTGCAAATTGCTTATCATAATACTTCAAGAGTGATATTTGCAAGAACATCCACAATGTTCATGACTTTGTCCAAGCAGACAACTAGATAGATTTAGAGGGCAAGGATTTTCTCTTACATTGATTTCAAAAGATAGCAGAACATTGTATAGAAATACAAGCCATGCAGGCTCACAAGTTGTGCTATAGCAGCTGGCTCAAGGAGCAATTAGACTTCAGAGACCTTGAAGTGCAAGGCCTAGCTGACACAAAGCCAGCTGCTACATAGCTAGTGGTAATACCATGACCAAATGATGACAATAACAGTGAAGCAGGCACTGGCAATTGTTGAACCTTGCCCTGAGTCCACTGATCTTGAAGGCATCCAATTGTGCACAAATACAACAAGGATACTTGCAGAACAACTTGTTTGTCAAGGTACTCAACAAACTCAAGAAGCATTCATGCTTCATAATCAAGCAAAAGTCATTTATAAAATAAGCTCTACTGGATCAAAGGTACTGTGCATGCCTTGAGATAGGTCATTGATCACAACAATCTTGGAACAAGCCTACAACATTGATGGGTATTTTGGATACTAGAAGATGCTCAAATATGTGCATCAACTGTACTGGTGGCTATAAATAGCCAAAAAAACAGATAGTATGCATACCTATCCTACTTAGTTTGATTGTAAGTGATTGGGATTTTAGGTTTACCTCCAGATGGTGGAGGGAGCTACACAAGCTACTTGGAGCAAAGTCGCTTATGTCTACTTCATTTCATCTACAAATGAATAGTCAGACAAAGCATGCAAATTAAAAATGTCATGCAAATTTTTAGAGCATTTGTTTGTCCTGATCAGAAGGACTGAGCTGATTGTATCCCAATGATGGAATTTGCAATCAATGAAAGCATGTCTGAGACCACTGGGTATGCACCCTTTGAGCTCAATAATAGCTATATGATATCAATTATCAAAGAACCTTGTAGCTATTTGCCCAAGGGGCAGGCAAGTAAGTTATGCTCTAAGTGGGTTGAACTGTATAAGGTTCTCAAAGCTAAACCAAGCACATCAAACTATGTGCTTGAATTACCAACTGTGTTGCAGGCATGACAAATTGTGCCAAAGTTTCATGTGTTGCTGCTGCAACCTTACCTGGTGAATAATGATGCACTGTTTTCTAGCACAACACCAAAACCCTACAATTTTAGCACTGCTGAGGACCAAGAGTGGTTTGTGGATGATTTTATAGAGCATCAATGAATGCAGTCAGGAGACCTCAAATTTGAGGTACACTGAAGCTTAGCGGATACCACATGGGAGCTCCTTGCTAACTGCAAATTGCTTTCAGCAATGGACTCATATTCCAAATTGCAGGGTGTTAAATGCTCATATATTGTGCATAGAGCACAGTGAGGCCATATTTTGGCTAATTCCAAATGATTATTGGAGTTGTGTAGTTTTTTTAACCACAAATAATTCTAGTGGCTGAATAATTGTGACTATTTTATTAGTGTAGTTTTGTTGATCATAGCAATATCTGTTGCTGTGCACCATATAGCTGGAAGTTGGTGTTTGTTTTTATTGTTGTAGCATGTTGTAAACATGTCAGCTGGAGATTAGAAAATGGCCTTGCAGGGCCCACTTAGACCTGGACAGAGCTTGCAGAGCTCTGGAAGGGGGGGAGACCTGCACAAGGTCAAAAATATAATATATTGCAACAACAGCAGCAGCATATAGGGAGCAGCTGTACATGTCCATGGCCTATTTAGGCTGCAATAGAACCCCTGTCCATTTGCAAATGAAGTGGATAAAGAAGAGAGCTGTGTGTACCAATCTGAGGAAGTACACCACAACCACTGCAGCCAACTGAAGCTGCTTGGGCAATAATGCTTATTGTGGCTTGCCTAGCACCAGCAGTAGCCTCAGCTACCTCTCTAATGCCTATGTGGCCTATTGCTGCATCAATATCTAAACCTGTTCTGATCAGCAAGATAAAGAAATGGATGGGGTTCCACTAATCTAAAACAAATTAGCATTCTTTGATCTGAGCAAGCCAAGGAGCGCATCTGCTGCAAGAGTAGCTGGTTTTTCTACTCAGAGACTTGCAGCCTTGGGTCATGCTCCAGAGGCACCGGAGCCCTAGAAACTCCATTGGAGGCATAAACTGCCTCTTAATACTACTAAAATAGAAGTTGTAGACTTCTCTGCAAACATTCCAGAGTAAGCAGAGCCCACTCAACTCCTGTCCATAGTTGCTATGATGGTGCTTGCACTGCCTGTGCAGTTTGAAGTAGTTATGCTAGCCATTGATCTACACACTCCTTAATATCATGATGGGCTGGTGGCCAAGATAGCCAAATCAACTGCTGCAGATAAAGGAAAGCAGCACATTATCCTCATAGTGGATAATAATAGCAACTATGAGCAGTCCTTCTTGGAGGCAGAAGAGGAAGAAAAGAGAGCAAAATGCTTGCATAGCACTTCTAGTGCATTCAATGCAACAAGA
The DNA here is from genome assembly GCA_017657235.1 of Termitomyces sp. T73sscA. Lineage (NCBI taxonomy): Eukaryota > Fungi > Basidiomycota > Agaricomycetes > Agaricales > Lyophyllaceae > Termitomyces > Termitomyces sp. T73sscA. The sequence goes on along the minus strand of JAGGAP010000074.1, from coordinate 14,970 downwards.
AGCTTGCCAAGAAGATGGCAAATAAAGCATAAGCAGTGGCTGCTTTAGCTCATAGAGTGCACAATAACTTTTTTGGATGCATCCTCAATGGACTGGAAGTAAAGAACTGGGGGCTGCTCAATGTTGAGCAGCTTAATTCTTGCTTCCACAGGGCCTTAGGGCTCTGCTTCTATTACTCATACCAGACAAATACAGTATTCCTTGGCACTAATGCTAATCATATAGCTGCCTATAAGTTCAGTGCTAGTCATGCAGCTGATACACTACAAACAATGGTTTATAAGTTTGTGTGCAGGGGTTTTCCCTGCACTCCATATGAGCTAAAACAGCTTTTCATGTATTACACAAACTCCCACATTTCCCATTGCAACTATATAGTTGTGTATATGCTTATCACCAAGCTGCAAGCATTTATGCAGCAATCCAATGTGTTGTTGCATGACTGAACAATGAAGTTACTAGTGTCTGATCCTGCTTATTAGGATCTTGTCAATCCAATGCGAAGGCTAGAATATTTCCCCCTTGTCAAACATCATCACATTCCTGCATGCTTTTTATGCACTAAGGATGATGGAATGTCAGCACTGCATATTATGCATGCACCCAATTCCAAGAGCTATTCAACTTTGAGCAAATAGTGCAATATGCACTGATCTATGGTTGCTCAGAGTTGGAAAATACCTGGCAGGGCATTGTGGTAGACTTTGCCTACTAGATGCACTGAAAAACCCTCTTTGGATTTGCATTTTGTCATGCTCTTTGTGCTAACAATGCAAGGAAGCCAACTACTGTACTTTGGTTTGCCCTTATTATGGCACGTTCTGGAATGTATTGTAAGGTAGCAGCTGCATACAATGCAGCTAATCCTGGATGTCCCGTGGTGGCCCAAAATAGAGCCTCGATTGAACTTCTCATACTCTGTTGGATATTAAAACAATGTGCCTCACTAGCACTGCTAAATTAAGCTTTTGTTTGTGGCATGAGTGCATTGCAAATGCACATCCAAATTTGTTTCATTTGCAGTGGGACTGCATCAATACTGAACCGTTGTTGTATCACCACACTGCTTTGTCCTTAGATTGCCCAACCCTCTCTAGACTATGCATTGGTCTAAAAGGGGGATATGTAACTGGCATGGGTTACTTTAGTTATAATCAATGCATTTGTAACGTATTGAGCTGCCTTGTATGCACATTTGTAACATATTGAGCTGCCTTATATAGTAATATTGCACACCCATGATGTCCACTTGTAGATTACATAACAACATCATCTTATATTTATAATGTATCCAGTCTAATCCAATAATTTGGTCTGATAAAGATACTGCATGGAACATGCAAGATTGTTCTATTTGTAGCCAGCAGCTACACTGAGTGCATGTGTATTTCTCAATAGGCAACAGCAATTGCAATTGGCATCAAGAAACTTGTGGAAAAATCAATATCTGATGTTCAATCATAAATAGGTAGCCCTGGGTATACCATACATAAAAGCAGCTAGTGTTGCTTGAACTAAATTGAAAATCAGGTTCTGTCCAATTATTTGAACAATTTGTTGCTCTTCAGGAGTTATAATTAGTGCTGGCAGACTATGAGACAGTGGTAGAGGGTAGGAAGTGATTGTAGCTGTCCAAGTCAAGGATCAAGACAAGTTTTATATATATATCAAATTTGAAACAATGAGCATGACAGAGCTCTATTATCAATGGTGGTGGCAGTGTAGAATGAACTACATCTGTAGTTTTCCAGATCAACTCATATCTGATTCAGAACCTGTGTCTATATCTAATCCAGCATATTCAGGTATAGCATAGCCTAGTGACATAGCTATACTAAATTTTATTACAGAGCTGTCATATCCAGATCGTCATGAATTTGTTCATATAGTAAGCATTCCATGTGTTCATAATCCACATGTGTACTAGTATACCTCCTACTGATGATTTAATTATTGATCCTATGGACAAGATCAAAAGTACACAGTTAATAACTGCAAGAAGAAAAAATAACAATCTAATTTCCTAAAATTCTTTAAGAGAAATTGTTTATATATTTGCTAGAGAAACATTGTTTAGAAATTGAGTGACAGGTTTCCTAATCACTTTTTCTGAAGAAAACTGGTTTAACTCCTCTTATCTTTGTCACTCTCTATTTCTATTTTCTCTTCTGGTCACTGCCATGTCATCAATAGATAGTGCTATTTGCTTTTTCCACCTCTCTTATACAAACTACATTTTATGGTCAATGGGTCCATTGCACTGGGGAGGGCCAGACCTGGGGTTATAGTGGGGAGAGTGTGCATCACCTTGTTTCAGAGGGCACGTATACTGGTTTGACAACGGTTTGGTTAGTTGATCTCAGATTGTGTCTGGGGTCAATCAATCTCAGATCAGGAATCCCTGATCAACTAATCTCCAATTCTCATCAATGATTCCCATTACAGTACTGCCACATCATCAGCTAATACTGATTAGCTGTCCCCCTTTGTCCTTACTTCCTGCAACCCACTGGCATGCGTTTTGGCATCATTAAATATGGCTTTTCTTTTATGGTACTGAGGTATGTCCAGCCTACTATTTTTGGCTTTTGTTTGCTTACAGTTTTCAGCAATTGAACATGTATTATTTAGAATATAAAATGTTATTCATATTTCTCAGTTTAGTCTTGAGCAAGACCCCCATCATATTATTATATCAACTAATAGACAGATCCTGTTGTAGCTATGCACTTCTCAGCACTTGTAACACTGTATGCTCCACTTCTTTTGCTGGGATCTCTGTCTAATTTCCCTACAGGGTGGTCTTTGAGAGCTTTGTCTCCAGGAACTGGTCTTTGTATTTGATGTCTTTGATGTCTTTTGCTTTCAAGTCATTAATGGTATCTTTAGTCAATACAAAAAAAAAGAAAAGTATGTATTAGTGCAGGTGGAAGACTGGAACAATCTATCTTCCTGCTCTATAATCCAATCTATACAGATTATGTAATACAATCCCTTTATAATGTTTGACCTAATGGACTCAGAGGCTCAAATTGTAAGCCCTAACAAAAATTGTTATTTGTTATTGACCTTGTTATATTTGAAGATAAAAGAAACTATGTCCCTTGTCACTAAAGTAACTTGCACCTAACTTGTACTAATTCATATGGCCTTGAATCTGTCTGGCCTGCCATCTGGTTGCCTAGTTACCGTTACACCCCTAACAGTCACTTCTGACTTAGGTGCTCATGCTCAATTGTGTATGTTGTCTCAATCAGGATTGTCCATGTGTCTTTGATTACACAAAGCTTGATGTAGCCTGCTTTGGCTCTTGTAGCGCTACTGCATCTCATTTAGGGGCTTTCCCATCAGAGAATGCTCTGTTCATCTATAAGGGATTGCCCCCTTTTTCTTAAGGTCACTGTTTCTCATTCATTGATACGCAACACAATTGTGCAGAACATTGGCTGTTCTAATGTGAGGCATCATTGCAGCCTCACTTTTCTGCTTAATGAAGGCCTGAGATACACTGGAAGGCACAAATGCCTCAGATGCAGAATCTATATTGGCAAGATGGGGAGGATTATCCCTCATACCACAATCAGCCATAATGACTTACCCAATTGCTCTGACAGCAAGTATTGCATTGCCCATCACAGTGATTACTCTGAACAATGCATCAAAGTACCACCATTGGCTGAAAATCTAACAATGTTTGTATTTATCATAGGAAGTTGCGGCAATTTTTCTGGCACCACATAAGAATCTGTGAAAGAAAGTTATTCACGCTGCGATCATGCAGCTGGGTAGTAAGCAACCAATCATCAAAGTAATTCTTCACAAATGGGAATGTGCATTCGAGAATTACACCTCGCTCGCAAACTACTACTAATTGATCTTGTGAGACTATTTTAAGCCAAGCTCACATCAGCACAGCATGTATAGCACGACGACGCCTTCTGTACTAGGTGCGTATACTCGGGGTAGTGTGGCTTCTGGCTCCTGCATGACTAGCATACCGTTGTGTCGACGTCAAAGTTGGATGCAACAGGGGAAGCGTTGACGATGCCGGAAGCGATGGCCAAGGCAGTAATGATGGTGGTGACCGTGAATCAAGAGCTATGGTCAATACAGACAGTTCCTAATCAATCTTACACAACATGACTTGCAGTGGTTCAGGTTGAGGGTTGGATGCGAAGAGGTTGTTACAAAGCGGAAGCGGAGAGCTAGCTGAGTGCATGATTTTCAAAGACCAGTAGAAGTCGGAGGTTATGAATGAATACGTACGAGTAGTAGAGCAGAAACTGCACTGGAGACCTCAGGATCTAACTGTGCGCTTTTATATCCTCTGCGCTCTCCCGTCAAACTAAAGTATACTCATCTTACTAGCGTCAAGCTATGTGAACCCAGTGAATTACGGGCTCGGCCTTCAATCTCTGGGCTAGTCGGCAGGTGGATCGATTCGGGCTCACTTTGGCTAGCCAAAGGTCTGTTTAAGACGGGCCATTTTCATAAGACTTCCGGTTTTTCAGTGATATCCGTGATGGCTGAGTTTGCCGAACGTTATGAAAACGGCTGTAACGCAATGTCTACCAAGTTCCGCCCGTTGATATCAATGCTTCAAAACACGGAATGATTAGTACTTATAGAAACCATCCATTCACACTCATATTTTTTCCATTGCGATGATTATTTACTTAATCAGCTCTCAGCAGGCTCCTAAGCACACACGGTGTTCGCCACTATTCGCCAGACAAAAAGACCCACTTACATGATTCCTCATTGTCGTATTTCCCGAGATAGGACTTGCGAGTCTTATATGTATTACATTGCATTTGGCACAAAAGTATGTATCAACCAACTTTGAACGAAGACTCTGAGCTTGAGGTAAACCGTGATGCCTAGGACTCTGCACCAGTCTGGCAACATCTGCTTGTTTAGCTTCTTAATGCCCATCATCACGAGTTCCACCATGTGCATGATGTCCTGGTTTGTCCCGTACACAATTAAGTTTCCATCCATCAAATCCATACTCTTGGTTGAGTTCCGACAACCTCTCCGAGATAGGACTCCGAGTCTTATAAGTATTTCGGCTAAACAAAAGTTACTACAGTATGTGTCAACCAACTTTGCCGTCTGGCATTCTCTAGAATGCACTGAGTAAACGGTATATATATAAAGCTCTCGTTCCTTCTACGTCGACCCAATATCTTTTTCCCTCTGAATCGTACGTGCCCCGCCATAGAACTACCTTTGCTTCTCACATCCCTACGTCCTAGTTCGTCGAGATTAACCGCGCATATCCTCACCAACTCAACAAACTTACCACCATAAGTATCAAGTATATCTCGTGCATTTATTTGGATGTGTCTGATCTTGGCCTGCTGCAGATGAAGTCCAACCTCATTGTCTTGCTCACTACCATCCTCGCGGTATCCGTTGCCAGTACTGCCGACAAGGAAACCGCTTGCCGTTCAGGATGTGGCTTGAAGGAATTACCGTGTCCCATGTACTGGCATTCAGAGCTTCATGGCGAATGCTGGACATGCTGCCACGACTAAAGGAATAAATAATGAATGGTAGCTCACAATTAATCACACTTGTAAATCTTTATGCGAACAATGTTATATACTTATCTGTGTATCACGGTTCAACTTGAGGTCTCAACCATTACATGAATATGTCATTCCGATGCCTTCTCTCATGATAAATATGATTATCAGATTCTTCTGCAGCTGCCTTGACACTGTTGTGCCAGATTCAAGGATCGATTGACTCTTTGATGCCGGCAAGTTACACCAGAGCTAAAGGGCGGGCCAGTAGGCCAGATGCAGTTGTTGTGTATGGAAGATAGAAAGGCCTTACTGTGACGTTCTAACTAATTCAGGGAGCTTGACGAATCTCTTTCTGAGAGCATCTCGCTAGAACAGCGGCTTGACAGATACCTACTTCTACATAGTTTATCTCCGAGTCGGACACAATAAAGATTTTACATTAGTAAGTTTTTCGTCAAATCCATACCTGCAAGGTACGGGCCGTTGCATGGAACGGCAAGTCTGAGATCCAGGGAAGGTCTAGAACCATCTACAATTAGCGAGCCCGTGATCCAGATTGTCATGCTCGATATGCTTTCAATAAGATCCACTTGCTCGTATAGTAAGCATTCCACGTGCGAATACTAGTATACCTCCCGACTGATGATTAACTGCGCACACCTCTCCCACGCCCACCTTGTCAGCACATGCAGCTCCATCATCACGACCAGTGCCCCATCTGTGTGCCTGCTCTCTGTGTATCACAATCGCCATACAAATGCAGGATCAGGACCAGGACCAGGCACCAACACCGGCACTGGTGCAGGCGTGAATTGCCAGATGTGTGGTGCGGGGAGGTGCAGGACTTGGTGGTGGCGCTCGACCTGGATTGATTTGTTGGTTGATTAGGATGAGCCTGTGAGAAAGAGGAGAGACGGAGGGAGAGGGAGAGGGGAAATGAAAATGAAGATGAAAATGAAAGTGAAAGTGAAAGCGGATTTTAAAACAAAAGCTCGAGCAAAAGCAAAAAGGGGCAAAAAAAACAAAAGCCTCGAGCAAAAAGGCAAAAAGAACAAAAAGTCAAAAAAAAAGAAAACAAAAGCCTCAAGCAAAAGTGCAAGGCAAAGAATGGCAAAGGCAAAAAAGCTCCAGCTCCAGCTAGAGCTCAATGAAAGTAAAAAGACAACACCATCCAAGCAAACCAAACAGACAAACAGATGAACAAATCAATGAATCACTGCACCCACCTCACACCCCCACTCATCCACTCACTCTCACTCTCACAGGGTGGCACTGTCAACAAAAGCACTGCACCAAGCACCATGCATGCCATATATACCAATCTAAATATCACATCAGAAAAACAAGTTGTTGATGTTGACAAGCAGTATGAAATCAAAGTGAAGTCACTCTTGCAGTCACACTAGTATCACACATCTTAATATGCATTTTGTTTGTTCTCTACCATATGGCTTTATAAAATAAATATCTGGGTAACAAGCTACAGAAAGACAAGATTTATGTCAAGGAGATAAAAAGAGGGATGTACTCTATCACTTGCCATTTCCAAAGAATTGTATCCAATCAGGCATGTGAGGAAGATATTTGGAGTGATTGTACAGTCTCAGGTATATACTTGATTGAAAATGGTCCACAAGTAAGGGCAATTGTCAATGCTGGATAGATGGACTATTGAAAATGCATACAGTGAAAATTGTAGAAAAAGACAATACATACTGAGATAGAAAAATAAATATCAGAAATCACATTATAGGCAATAATTGTAGCATATGCAGTGGTATTCATTAAAGTTGTCACAATATACAGAAGCTGCAGTCCCAGTCATTAATTCTATCATAGACAAATTATTTTCCTGAACACACCTGGAGAATGTTAGGGGACCGGTCTCTGGACCATGTCCAACTCTACTCCAAGCTTAGTCCAAGGACATGCCCACTCTTAGCACATCTGAATGACCACTTGGCCTGCCCTATCCCCTTCTGTCTTCTAGTAGTCAGCCTTGATGAGTCATATGCATGGACCTTACTCAGCATCAATTATTGTTAGTCATACTCCATTACATACCAGAGCTCAATTAGTTAAGCAGTATTAGTAACCATGCAGCCACCAATGTAGTAATTCTATCTCCAGGCTGAGCAGTAGCAGTGTCTTCTGGCCTACACACTGAACCAACTGTAAGCTCTCTAGCGATGTCCAACCACTTGCTTAAAGCCCTGCTGGTCTCTTGTCTGACTCTTGCCTGCATCTGTGCCCACTTGACTCCCACTTGTCACCAGCGCTTGCTAGCTCTGTGGAAGGAGTCCCACAGATGTTAAGCGTCCCCTTACAACAAGCTGCAATGCTCAACACAGCAGATCCTTCAAAATAGGATGTCCTGGCTATCCAAGAACCTTACTTTGACTGCTTAAGCAACACCAAAGCCTCCTAATTCTGGAGAGTAATATACCCCTATAACCACAGAACGAATGGGAGCACCCACTCTTGATCAGTTCTTTTAATTAACACTAATATCTCCACTGACTCTTACATTACCTTACCAGTTTCCTCATCCAACATTATAGCAATTTGATTCAAGGATGCTCATGGCTTTCTGACTTTAATTAACATTCATAACAATTGTAGGTACAACAATTTCCTAGCATCTCTTACTACCTACCTCTCAGCATCTCCTTCAACAGTTTGACTATTTAAAAGCAACCAAGTCATTTGGTTGGGTGATATCAACTAGCACTACTTTCTGTGAAAAACACCTTACAACAGTCACCTCAATAACTCCCCTGACTGCATACAACCCCTTCTTGATCTGATCTCTGAATGGAAAATGAAGCTGGCTTTACCTCCAAATATTCTGATACTACAGACAGTGAGGGTGTGTTTTTTCTTTGAGATCATACATCATAAAAGAAAGTATCCATGTGTGCTTGTTACTTGGTGAGTGTACCTTGGTCAAGACATTGTAAGTCCTCCAGAGCTTTTGCAAACATGTCATAGGTAATATGTAACTGAATCATGACATTATAACAACCTTATCTATTGATCATTACACATGCAACATTAATTACATTGATATTATATTACATAAGCTAACATCTTGTATTCACAATATATCTAGTCTAATCCAATATTTCAGTCTGATTCAGCTACTGCATGAAACACGCAAATTTGTTCTATCTGTAGCCACTAGCTACATTTTTTTGAATCTTCTGCTATTGGCTTTAGACTCTGAGCTCTGATTACCTTACTAGGCAACACTCATCAAGCTTTGCAACTTCTTTTCTGCCACGTTGACATCTAGCTCTATGAGGGAAGTTTGGGGTGTAGAGCCTGAACTTCACTCCTCTAATGAAGAGGAGAATAGAAGGTCGTTATTGACTTTGTCTGTCTAGCTGCAGCTGGTACTGACTTGTTTTCCAACAGTCACAAAGGAATCAATGCAGAAGCATCTACAGCTTTACATCATGAAGCATTTACAATTATTGGCTGCTAGAGGCCAGCATATATCTAAGTTGGACTCGACTGAATATATAGAATTATTTACTCAGATATTTGAGCTGGAGCTCAATGAGTATATCAAGCACAAGCTAGCTTGCAGAACAGCAACATTGACAGCCACATCAGCTGAGTCTGTGGAGTACAATGCACTGTTGCATCAGCACAAACCAGACATTGCAGAGGCAATGGATATTTTGAATGCACCTAAGCAGGCCAATGAGTCCCAACAGGACTACAAGAGATGTTAAAATGCTGCATGACAGCAAGCTAACATCAGCAGAATGCCTTATTGGGCATTATCAGAGATGGAGACAGCAGCATTGCACCATGCTGGAGACAATGAGGCAGAAGAGCTGCCTGAGATGAGGATGCCTTGTAGATGCATCATGATCAAGGAAGAGGAATGCAAAGAAAGTATTTCAGATGAACTGGTTACACCACAATATGTCGCATGATGAGTCTATCTTGTGAACAACTGGATTGACCACATAAACTCTTTGCACATCTGCAATCAAGACTTGCGGGAACGAGGGTAGTTGTTGATAGATGACCAGGGTGTAGTCTTTGAGGAGCATGAAGGTGTTACACCCATTGATGATATGAGGCAACAGTTTGTCGCAAGGACTGGTAATAATGATTACCAGGGAGATTGTAGGCAGAGTCCTGGTAATAACAACAGAGATGATAGAGATTGTTGAGACAACTATAGAATTTCTGGTAGTCAACCAGAAGACCTGGTATTCCAGATTCCACAGACGCTGCATCCTGAACAAAGGACAGAGGAGCCTCTGTATCCAGCTACAAGGGCATGGTCATTGCCCTCACCTCATGACTTGCATGCAAGCATGCCTGAAATGAACAAAGCAATTAAGATCCATATGGATCATATGCACAATTGCCTCAATTGTCTAGTGGGTGACTCTCTAGAAGTCTGATTCAAATTTCCAGATGGAGTCAAGCCTCATCAAGCTGAAGGAAAGCATATTAAACCATATGCCAGAGGACATAAGTTTTCCCAGTTGGAAGACTGGGCTATGGACGTATGCTATCACCTCACAGCATGCTGCTATGGGGGTGATGACATGGACTAGGAGCGTATATTTGTGCTCCATGAATTCATTGGTGGAGAGGTGCAGAACTGGTTCTGCAGACATGTCCTGCATACAAATAGGAACAAGCATGACTGGACTTTCAAGGAGGTCTTTATTGGATTGTACAACTGCTTTGTAATTGCAGCAACAATGCAAGAGGCTCATGAAGCCTTTTGAACTGCAGTATATGATGCTTGAATTGGCATCCAGACCTTTTATAATGACCTTGTGGGTCATGCACAGAATATGGCAGTATATCTGGATAACTTTACTATCCGGGAAACATTCCTAGACAGAATACCAGCTGAAATGCATTGTGCATTGATATGCAAGGATAACCTATCACCAGAGGTCAATACTGTGACCAAATTCTTAGCGTATGCAATATGCTACAAGCAGTCTGCATGGACTGCAACCCATTACAACTAGCGCAGTTTGCACTGCACACAGAGACACTGCCAACCCACCAAAGTTGGAATGCTGAAAGCAACATTGAGAAGGACTGAGAGGAACTCATCAGGGACAAGAAAGCTCCATAAGAGGTAGAGGAGCAATTGGTTGCTAACAATGCTGAGAGCATTCAGAGTGATGGCAATGAATATGTCATGGTGGACATATATGATAACAAGCTTGCAATGACGAGGAGGAGCACATGTTTGCTCTAACTGAGCATTGAGGGAATAGTCACATCTGCATGCAACGTGTGACTCTTCAGAAGGCAGCTGACAAGCTGCAGCAACCTCAGTATACTCTTCAGGAGAAGGAGTGTCTAGTGATCTATGTTGAGGTCAATGGGCATCTAGCATGGATGCTGTGGGACTCTGGGGAGTACCACTATGGGCATTACACCCCAGTTTGCACATGTGAATGCTATACGCATTCATGAGCTAACAGAGCCATTAATGCTCCAGCTGGAAACTGTGGGGAGTTGCGCTGTGGCGTAGTTTGGCGTGGAGGCCAAGATAAAAGCATTGGGACAGCCAATGAAAGAATATGTGGATGTAGCAAACTTTAACTGCTATGATATAATTATTGGTATGCCGTTCATGCATAAGAACAAAGTCATGCTCAACTTTGTGAACAATTGGGTAATTGTCAACAGAACACCATTGAAGGCTAAGAAGATTGTCCTAGCAGACACTAACAGCCAGTTACAATGGTATTGCACTACTGAGAAGTGTTGCAATAGTTGCAACTGACTCTAAGGTCACAGGAATGCAATGGTGGAGGATGTTGAAGAGAAGCTGGCTCCAATGGCCAGCCTGCTGGCAAACTCACCAGCAATACTGATGACTGAAGAAGAGTTCCAAGGAACTCTGGAAAGGGGGATGGGCTAGACCAGCCAAGGCTGGCTGGCAGAAAGGCAATGAAGCAGCCTGACAAGGCTCATCTACCAAAGAATACTCATGCAAAACAAGTGGGTATGGAATTGTTGGAGTGTCAACCAACAAGCTCCAGAGTGAAGGTGGAAGACCTCATGACAGACAAGATCAAAGATTGATGACCAATTGCTGCGAGTGTGGCAGAAACAACTGACAGCATAAGATCCTTTTGGAATCAACCAGTACCACCTCCAGACATACAATGGACATATGATCTGCATATGCCAACTGAGTGGAATGAGGTAGTAGCCTCAATGGTGGTGCAGAGGTGGTCTGGGTTGTCTCAGCCTTCAGGAGAAGTGTATCATCAACCATTGGCTGATGAAATATCAGAACCATTGGACATAATGTTTGATGGACGCTTGCTAAAGGCAAGGAGCATGCAGTGGTCAATAAAGTTGATGATATTGAAGCCTCCATTGCAATTGAGGACAGGGGATACAGGAGACGCCAATGCAAATTTTGTTAGTTACTGGTAATTAAAGCTTGAAATAATATAATAAATATTATAAGCTTTGATGCAGTTACTATCAAATCCTGAGATCGAGGGTTCAAGTTGCACATGATGCATACCTTTTAAGATAGTGAAATGTAATAGTTTATTTGGATTTATAAAAACAGTTTAATTCACACTGGGTTGAATTGTTATTTCTATTTCCAATGCCACTAATCAATTTCCCTAAAGTCAATCACAAGCTCTTTGGCCTAAGACGTCCACTCCCTGGAGACTCTGAGCCATGGCAAGCTGATTGCTTGCTGAGTTCCCCCAATTTCTCCTCCTTTTATACCCTTCCCTGCACACCCGGACCAATCTCAATTGTCAGTTGTGCATGTCCATCCAGCTATGTCATACCCAATGCGCTTGGCATGTGCTTGGCATGGTCTCAACACGTCCTGCCTGACGGTTTAGCTGCGCTTCCCAGCTAATTGTTTCCTCGTGATTTCCAGCCTCCTGCCTTTTCATTCTGCCTTTTTCATGTGTTTGGATGGCCTACCCAGGTGTTTTGTGGGTTTTTGCAGTGCATGGGTTGGTTTGGTGGATCAAGAAAGACGTGTTGTTGTGGTTGTGGGGAGCAGGAAGCACAAATTGTCAAAGGTTTGATGTGGAGATCACGGATCATTGATCCATAATCATCATCTCGGCACTATACAGCCACAATCACCCATCAGCTCAGCTAAATGCCCCTGATGGTGTTTGTGCTGCTTTTTAATCCCTCAATGTGGCTGCTAGGCATTGTTCTACTGGTGCACTGGGTGTTTCTTTTCTGAGGTATGTTCTCTTTGTCTACAGTTTTCGACTTCTGCTTACAGTTTTCAGCGTTTTTATGGTATATTGGGAATACTACTACCTCTATCGGTCTCAGGTTTGAGACCAGCATAACACTTCCCCCACACCAAGTACTGACTGCCCTCAGTCAGCTAGTGTTCCTTGGTAAGTTTGTGCTCTTGCTCTCTGCTCCTTTTTGCTTATGAAAATTTTTTTTTCTTTCTTCCAATAGAAAATTAATTTCGAGCAAATTTCCACCAATCAACTCCCTTTTTCAATAAAGGTGCGTAGCCTCCCATGATTTGTTCTTGGTTGGATCATATCTCCAAAGAACGTTCCCACTGCTCCTTGCAAGATGCCCAACCCCAAAACAGGTCCCCCTTAAGTCATTATCATGACTTCCTTACCTAAACTTGCCTCACCACCTCCCGATTTCTACACCATGCTTAACAAGTCTGTTAAGCATGATGCCCATTGTGTTATCCTTGCCGTTCTGCAGCGCCCCTCCTTTGTGCATGCTACAGCTAGTCTCTGTGATACTGCCAAGGCTTTTCCAGAAACTCCAGTGGACTGTGCTCATTTCCTTAGTACTGTTGCCTGGATGAGCCCCCTCTTTCTCTTTTTCTCATCTTTCTTTGCTTAGACATTTTTCTCTAGCATTTTGCTGACTAGGCAGACTTTCTGGTCCTTGCTAAACAGAAAGGTCTGCCTGTGACTTTTTCTTCTATCCTCCCTCTTCTCAATTGTTGTGCTGCTGAGGAGTTTCCAGACGTCAAGGCTTTCTTCACGCTTGCAGACACTATTGTCGCCATTGAGGCTGGTCATTGCAAGGCCTGTCAAAAGGAGCTTGAAGAGGTCTGTTTTCTCCATTGCCTTTTCCCTTCTGATTTTTTCTGACTCCTTTATTTTTCAGGCTTGCTTCCATGCTCAGGACAAAGATGTTGTGATGCTTGGTCTGTTCTCTTCTTCCTCCAAGTGCAAGGCTAATGTGAGTTTTTTAGATTCAAAAATTAACATTATCTCTCGCCATTTGGACATGCTTTCACTAACTCTTGCTTTTTCTCAGACTGATTCCAAGGGTAAGCCACGGGCCAAGAAACTTAAGATCCAGCCCACTCTTGGTAAGTGTTTTCCAACTTCCTCCTTTCTTCCTTTGCTCATTCTTTGATTAGCGTTGCCTAAACTGGGCTCTGAGGTGGTCTTGGCTTTGCTTAGCCAGATCAACGCTACTCTTGAGACTCATCCCTTGGCACTGGCTAAGAACGACCCTTTGCACGCTAACCTCCAGCAACACAAGGCAGTAGAACTTGCTGCCCAGCAACAACTCTATGCATTGGATATTTCAATGCAGACCTTCAAACTCATATCAGAGCAGTTGGCCCAGCTTGACGCGGCCCTTGGTCTGTTTGACATTGATTAAACTGGGTCTCTATTGACGGCCCTCAATGTTTCTTTTTCCGTGCATCCCCTTTCCTTCACACTGATTTCTTTCATTCTATTTGACTTTGTTAGCCCTCCCACAACAATTTGGACATTGAATTTCAAGATCCTCCTCAGGATGAGCTCGAAATCTCCATGGAGGTTCCAGCAGCAGCGTTAATGTAAGCACCATTGCTGTTTCTGCTTGACGTAGCATAACTATAGCCACTTTATCCTTCCTTGTCTTTGAGTACCCTAAACTAATGCTATTGCTCCTGAATTTGTGTGATACCAAGTTTTTTACAATTTTTGGTACTATTGGTTGATAGTTCTAATTCTGAGTCTGTTGGTTCATGCAACCGTATAGTCTCAAATGTAATATCCTTTTCAATATTTTCTGTTGGTTTGTGTAGTTCTTTCTTGAGCTCTTTTAGCTTGATCAGGGTAATATCTACCCATTGCTCCAGGCTTTCCAACAACTGTAGCTTTTTATGAGCTTTGTAAGGGACTACTTGAAACACTGCTACCCATGTTTGCCAAATTGACCCATCCAGCTCAGCCACAATATAGTTACCTCCTCTAGTCTTAGTAATTATTACCATAGGACCATGGAATCTGGGTAACATTTTTGTGCTGAATGAGCTTTCTGTAATCATGTTTTTGACTAGGACTAAGTCCAACGGTTTGAAACTGTAGTCTTTAATGGAGTGTTTATGTTCCTCTGCAAATTTCAAAGCCCATTGGAGTTTGTCTTTTCCAACATGCTCCCTCATCTCTTCTACATG
>JAGGAP010000073.1:0-99128 GCA_017657235.1 Termitomyces sp. T73sscA | reverse complement strand
ATGTAAGTTTTTCAGCTATATCTCACTTATTTTAACTTACAAACAATCTAGGTTTGTTGATTGTGACATGATGATGCACTTCTGTGGTGGAGGTGTTGGCCATAAAGCCACTTGTGATGCAGTTAACAGTTTCTTATCTGATAGGCACAAAACTGACATTGTAAACGCTGGTGAGATGGCTGCAGAAGAACTTCAGAAAAAAGTGAGTGATGAAGAGATCGAGCTCAGTTTGACAGATGAAGAAGAAGATTATGGTTATGAAAATCCAATGAACCAACTTGAACTCCCAGCCCAATTGTCAGACAATGAGGATGAATTGGAGAATGAAGACAATGACATGTTAGGCCCTGAAGATGGGGAAGAGGATGGTGAGGACTGGGGATATGCAGAACTTTGATGTAATAATTAACTAGGATGTTTGAATATTTATTGCAAGCAGCTATATATCATACATGCAAAGTACCTGCATGGTAGCACCATACATGGTGTATAGCAGCCTGGTGGCACCATACATGGTACATACCTGGCAGGTGGCACCATACATGGCTCATAACTGTCATGTGATGCATACCTTGCTTGACATGGTATGGTCTTTTTTGTAGATGTCTGAGTGGAGCAGAAAAGAAGAGTCTAAAATTGATACATAGGGTAGCGGACGAGAGTATGGAATAGAGAAAAGGAGTCCGAATAGAAGTTCGAGGATTCTTGACAGCTATATTCTGTTACGACACTGTGTCGTAACTGCTTGCCACGCAGAGGCTTCCGAAAACGTTCCTTACTCCTGGAACCCACGTTTACATCGACCATACGTGGTACTTGGACCATGCATGGTATACATTCCTGGCAAGGCATACCTGGCAGGTACTGAGCCAAGTAAGGCTCTACTTCCATGTCTGGCAACATACCTGGTACTGTCAGTTTTTAGATGCCCCGAGAGCAGGACGCTGTTTTAGGATCTCCCTTGTTCAACATAAACGCGGGTTCCGGGGGTAAGGAGCGTTTTTGGAGGCCTCTGCGCGTCCCACATTCATAACACAGTTCACTCTTTTATCCCTCATTAAGTGAGATAGATAGCCTTTCTAGGCCTTGTGCCATTGTTTGGTGGATGCCGGGTCAAGTCCAGTAGTGCTTGAGGTTTCTTTTTTGTCCTTTTTCATGCAACGGTCTTGCACTCCTACCACCACCACCGCTGTCCAGGTGAGCGTTCAATCGCTCCTTCACCGCATTATCACAGTTTTTCTCATTCTTCGCAGAGTAGTGATTGCCCAGCCGTCCTCAGCTTCAATTTCTCAGTTACGCATCACTACTCTACGAAGGTACGACACTATCAGTTATCTTCAATAAGCCGCAATCTTATTGATTTTCAGCAGATTTTTTACCAATTCAAGGTTTTCATCTACTTAGCGAAGTCTTTTTCACAGTGAGCCGAACGCAGCACGTTCGCGAACTTCAGTCAGCTCACCGGACATCCTCCGTTTCCAGGTTCAATCTGTTCTCTTAGTCATACAGTTTTCGCGCACCCTCCCACCTCACCCTTATTCTCGATTCTTTTTCTTGGATCCCAGCTTATGTTACAGTATCTTTTCTTGAACTTTATACTAGGACATCGTAAATAGCCCTTGCTTCGTCGCTTCAGTAAAATAAAAGAATGGCGGCCGTTCGCGGCAGCCGATACACACTCAAACTCAATGTTCACGGACAAAAAGAAACCGTATCATGCCACGAGCTGTCAGAGGTTCGGGGACAGACACGAAGCCGGGGGTTCAGTGACTTGAAAGCAGTCAAGGAAGAGTGCTGATCACGCCTTGTTTGCAATAGCACATCATTTCCGAGGACAGATATCTGTGTTTAACGTCTTACCTTTCTCTTCCCTCTGTACCATCATGTCGAAACCTGACCTCTCCCTTCCACTCGCTACTCTCCTGCGAGAAGGCACACGCAAGGCTCATGAGACAGTACAGAAAAGCACGGGCGTTGTTGCCCTCCTGAGCGGGCGACTATCAAAGGAGGAGTATGTAAGATATCTCATGATGCTTTGGCACGTCTACAAGTTAGTATTCTCCTTCTCCAGTTTTTATCAGATTGTCCACTCAACTCCACGCAGTGCTTTTGAGCAGGCCCTCGAGCAGCACGCCACACATCCCACTCTCGAGCCCACATACAATCCGACCCTTCTTGCTCGGGCTCCACCACTGTCCGCCGACATTGCATATCTGCTTGAAGTTCCTGAGCCATCCTGGCAGAGCCACCCGGTGCACCTTGCACTCCTTAAAGATATCCCTCCTGCACTGAATGCATACGTCGATCGCGTGCAAGCGCTTGCAAAAGCGTCGGATCCTTCGCCACTCTTAGCGCACGCCTACGTACGCTACCTGGGTGACCTCAGCGGTGGCCAAACGATTCGTCGCACAATTGGGAAAGCGTATGGTCTTGACGAGGCATCGGGAGATGGGCTATCATTCTATGCCTTCAAAGAGCTTAAATCAACCAAGCCAGCGACACAAAGCGAAATGAAACGCATAAAGGAATGGTTTAGAGAAGGCATGAATAAAGCTGGTGAACAGGACGATGAAGTGAAAGGTAAGAAAGAAACTTGAAATGGTCAATTTAGGGTTGTCGATACCGACGTCTTGATCCTCCTCAAAGCATCCGTTATACGCGAAACAAACACTGCATTTGACCTTAACACTGTGCTCTTCAGTGCTATCAATGTTCAACTTGTTGAAGAATCCAAAGAGATACCCACTCCTAATGGACAGTCCTTAGAGGAGAAATCATATTCTTTATACCAAGTTATCTCTATCATTGCCGCTAGTCCGTATTGTCCATTATTCCTACTGGGTCGTCTTATTAATAACGTATCCGTCTTCAGTCTGCGTCGCTCATTTCATTTTGGTCACGGGTGGATTCACCGGGGATCGTGATTACCAGAAACTCCTTGCCGTCCAGCAATAGTTCTCCCAATCTACAACATAATCTGAGTAAGAGTTTTCACACTCCTCACATGCGGTTTACATACAGTGCATCTATTATCAACTTTCCAGACCGCATCCTATGACTCCTGACTAAGATTTTTTGCTTTCATCATGCAGCACAAACCTAGAATCACCACCTTCAGACTTACATATGGATTGGTAACTGACATTCGCGTATGGAATATTTGTATCCTTTTGAAATGTATTTGTGCTCAATGTTTGATAATCGTCCAGCGAGAGACAGTAGTAGTGTGCACAGAGCATCGCAACCAGTCTATGCTTCTGGTAATTGATAGATGATAATGATAAGTTATTATCCCTGGTTATGAATGATGATGTAATGCTTTGGAACATGGATTTAGTGATAGCTGGCTATGTGATTGCCCTGCCAACTGTTTATCGGGTGACTCAAAGAGGTAAGGAAGTACATGGTGCTCTAACCTGTATTAGGCAGGGAAATCAGACAGAGAACCCGGTGAAAGAAGCAGAGCACGCAGTGCTACAAGTGCTGAGAAGTGCATAGCTACAACAGGATTTGCCTAACAGTTTATGTAATAAAGTTAAAAGTCCGATTGGCTTATTCCGTCAACCATGTGAGCTCATTATCCTCAACACTTCCCCTTGAGCAAAATGCTTATAGCAGTGTACTTCCCCTGAAGCTAAAAGGCATAGTTTACCTCATCATCTTCATCGTCAGAAAGAATAGCAAGACCAGTGACCTTCTAATCTATTGCCTTGAAATGCTTCATCCTAACTTCACATGAAGCAGCAAAATGACTGAGCCCTCTACAATTAAAGCAAATGGTGGAAGAACCAGACTTTTCCTTCCTCATTACAATTATAGCATCTCCACCAGACTTCTCCTCAGGCTCAGATGTCACAGTGGGGTGGGTAAAATGCTGATGGCTTTCTTCATTAAGTAGGTGGGTGATGACAAAGTTGAGGGTGAGGTTCTTGGAGTCAACAGCATTAAGGAAAATGATGACAGTCTCATAAGTGGGAAAACCAGCAGTAAGATCAACAATGATGCATCAGAAACAGGGATGTCAATAGCAGTAAGATAGTTGGCAAGGGAGCAGACTTCTCCAATTCAGGCCTCCATAGTCTGGCCTTGCTTCATAGAAGCAGTGATGAAACAGTGAAGCACAAGATTGTTGAGCAGGGCCAGTCTCAGAGGAACAAGGAGACAAGAGTTAGGAACTGATAAAAGAGGTAGATAAACCTCAGTGATTGGAGAGCACTAAATATATTATGTATATACCTGATAAAAGAGGTAGATACTGGTATAATGAGTAATGACAGTTGTAAAAGAGTGTGATGACTTACACCTCAGTGATTGGAGAGCACTGAGGTGTGATGGTAACAAAAATACAAAGAAAAACATATGGAGATTATGTAACACTGTTGATGATTAAAAATCTGTATCCTCAACACTCCCCTTCAATGTGAACACAGATTAGACGATATTAAGGAAATCATGGAAGCGTTTGAACTTGATGCAGGCAAATGATTTTGTAAATATATCTGCGATCGTGTCAAAAGTAGGAACATAGATTAAGTGAATGTGATTGGAAGATATGGTTTGACAAATAAAATGAAAGTGTACATTGATGTGTTTGGTGTGACTGTGGAATGTAGCATCTTTTGAAAGCCAAATAGCACCTTGGTTGTCACAGTACAAGTTAGTAGGTAGAGAAAAAGAATAGAAAAATAAAAGATCCATAAGAAGCTTATGTATCCAAATAATATCTTTTGCTGCATGTGTGAGCACAATTCCTCAGATTCAGTGCTGGACAGGGTGTAATGATTGGATGTTTCTTGGAGCTCATGACACAGCTCCAGCTCCGACAAAGAATACAAAACCTGAGATTGAGTGTTGATGCATCTGCGAGGCCCAGTCAGTATCTGAGTGATACTTCAGAATCTGTTTCTCCAAGGACCAGTTTCATGTCAGTAGTACTGCGTAGATAACAAAAAACGTGGGTGACAGCTATCATGTGCGTTGTTCTGGGTGTATCAAGATACTGGGATAGTATAGAGACTGCATAGAAGATATTGGGTTATGTCATGATGATGGCATACATAAGTGAGCCAATCATCTCACAATAGAGAGTCTTTTTGGCAGGAGAAAGAAGGGTCAGAGAAACTGAGGGGGAACCAAGTGAGAAATCAGCTCCAGCTTTCATGAGAGTAATCACAATACAAGCTTCTTTGAGGTTAAATTGCTTTAGTATTTGTTCGACATAAGCTTGCTGTCCAAATGAGATAGTTTTGTCTTTTAAGTTCCGAGTAAGGCTAACCCCAAGCAACCAATTAATTGCTACAAGGTCAACAATCTTGAAACATTTGCTGATTTGCTTCCTGATGAGCGAGGAAGCTTTGGGGGAGTTGCTGATAATAGTAAAATTGTTGGTTGTGACAGCAACAATTGTGTAGCTATTATCATTAACTTTGTGGAAGACAGCAACATCGGCTTGACAGGTTGAGTAGCCAAAGCTCATAAAGGTTGCGTAGACTTCTTCATACCAATGATGTGCACCTTGTTTAGTGCCGTAGAGCAGGTGTCTAAGCCTACAAGCAAGTTTGGTGTCAGGTAGTTTTTTGAATTCAGACAGTAAAGTACAGAAATGGTGGTAAAAGGGAGGGAATTGCATGTAAATAATTTTGTTCTCTTTGAAAGAGGAGTTGAGGTATGCATTTGTAACATCAGCTTGTTCAATGGTTGCACTGCATGAGGCTGCAATTGAGAGAAGAATTCAAAGCATAGTGGCGTATGTGGTTGGAGCAAAAGTTTTGGTGTAGTTGATGCCAAATTGCTGTTTAAATCCTTTAGCTACCAATTGAGCTTTATAGCAGACAATTTGGCCATTGGTGTCATGCTTGCAGCGTGATACATAGTGGCAGGAAATGATATTGGCATCTTCAGGTGCTTTGACAATGTTCTAAATACCAAATTTCTCTATTTGCTCGAGTCCTGCATTAATGGCAGATGACAAATCATTGCTTTTGCTGCCAGACAGTGCTTCTTTGATGGTTGGGATGTCTTTGCTGGCAGCCAATGCATATTCAATGGCTTCTTGGGCCCATCCACTATCAGCATCCTCAATTTCAACATTTCCAGGTTTGAGACTATCGAGAGCATTGATTATAAATGCTGACTCAATAATATTAGCATGCTTTGTAGATGTTGCTCTTGTCCAAACTGCATAGGGCCGAATTGTGGGAGGCCTGCAAGTGAGTTTCTATGGGTGCAAAAGTGAGGGGCATTTTTGGGTGCATCATGGTTAATCTGAGATAACTCTGATGTGGTTTTAATGGATTTTTTGTCAGTCCTGACTGGTTTTTGGATGGTTTCAGATTGCAAATGGCTGTCGGTTTTGAGTTTGGGAATGATCCCAGAGGAAGGAAGTGATGTAGGTATTTGGAGACCATCCAGATTGGCTGGTATGTTCCACTTCCCCTTGATTTGGACACTATCTGGATTAACTGCAGCATTTTTGTTGAAATAGATGTCCCTTTCAACAGTCACAGTGTGCTTGTTTGGCCAGTAGACCCTGTACCCTTTAGACTGATCATCTATGCCAATGAATCTTACTTCTTTGACCTTGGATTCTAGTTTACCAGCTTTTTGTATCCAAATGTAGGCAAGTGTTCTCCATGGGTGTAGCATTGATATATTTGGCTTTCTTTCTGTTGCCATTTGAAGTGGTGTGACATTGCCAAGCAATGCACTGCAAGGTGCTTGGTTTTGTAGCCATACCACATGACGCTTGGCTTCTGCCCAAAGATTTTTCAGTAGTTTTGCAGCAATCATCATTGCATCTCAACAATTGTGCAGTTTGCTCATTCAGCAACACCATTGGATTGTAGGGAGTCATGCACTGTGAAGTCACGAGTAGTACCCACAGCATCTTGGTAGGCCTTTATCTCAGCGCTTGTGAATTTGCCACCTCGGTCACTTCCATAGACTTTGATCTGTGCACCACAATGAACTCGGACCCACACTTTGTAAGCTTGATAGGCCTTGAAAGTGTCCGATTTGCAGGGTAAGAATGTAATATGTTTTTCATGAGTATAAAGGTCTATATTTGTATACGAGTATAATGCACTGCCAAGGGATTTTACCTGTGCAGGACCACAGAGATTACTAATGATCTTTTTCCCATAGTGGGTATACTTGGTTTTGCTTTTCTTAGGAAAGGACTAACCTTGTGCCTTTTCTTTGATACAGGCTTCACAAAAGTCTGGCTCAGATGATATATCAAGTTCTATGCCAGTGATTACCCCTTTGCAAACTGCTTCACATAAATTGTTGTGATTGATGTGATCCATCTGACAGTGTAGCTCACTGATTGTGATAGGCTTTGATGCAATATTGAGGTAGTAATCTGGAGGTGACATTGTTGATGTCGAATCAGTGCAATAAAGACCACGGACTGCAGGCACACAGCCAATGACTTGGCATTTTGGTTTGGGGCTGCAAATGACACATGTTCCATCTTTGATAAGAAGGGAACAGCTGGCACAATCAAGACATGATACAGATACCAGTGTGAAAGCCATTTGGGGTGCGTAATAAATTCTCTTTAAAAGAATGGGTATTTGTTTTTCCCCATTTTTTATTGGTAGTCTAATGCAAAGATCACTGCAACCAAGGGCACTAAAGGTACATCCATCAGCAGCATAGACAGGCTCAGGGCTAATCTCTTCATAATTGAAAAACTTCTTGCGGGATGGTGAGAAATGGCTGCTGGCACCACAGTCAATGATTATTTCCAGCAGTAGGAAAAGCAGCATGTGCTTTGTGGTTGTGGCCTGATATGACAGCTAGTACAACATTCTGATTGTCAAGGCTATGAGGAATATCAATAGAAATGAATGTTAGAAAAGCGTAATTAATGTTGCTCTTCTCTTCCGCTTTAGCTGCATTTGCTGATTTGGATTTATCTTTTCCTTTACCCTTGTTTTTCTTCAACCACCAGTCTGGTGCTTTTTCTGCCATGCCTCCACCATCTTTGAAGCATTGATCATCAGTGTGTCTGTTCTTTTCACAGTTGTTGCAGTGTTGCTCATCTTTTCCTTTTCCTTTTGACTTTGGTTTACCACTCACATCCTTTGGATCACCTTTGGCCTTGGCATGAGCTGCAATCATTGCCTCATAATGCTGGGTGATGCTGCTCTCAATGGCAGCATTATTTGCCTCCTTGTTTATGTGACATATAAGGTCCTGACTAGATATAGGCCTATTTGTGACACAGGCATTGGTGGTAAGGGTTGTGAGGAGAGGTTTGTAGAAAGGTGCAAGGAACAGAGAAGTACGGATATAGCTTGCAAATGATGCATCCAAAAGTGGGCAATCAATTTCAGTGAGCTGTTCCTTGAGGACAACAAGGTTAGCTAGATGATCACATATGCTGGTTTCACCATTTTTGATGAATCAGGAGTTCTGTAACCAAGCAAGGAGGTTAGTTTCAAACATAGCACCTTTATTGCCATGAATTAATGCAAGTTTCTTCCATACAGCAGCAGCTGTAGATTCTCCTTTAATCTGGTAAAACATGGATTGGTTAACAGTTGCATAAAGAGTGTCGCAAACTGTTGTTTCTTTCTGAAGCCAGTCCTCCATCTTATCTTCATATTCCTCAAGTTCCTTATCTGACAATGAAGACAAGGATTTGTCATCCAAGAAAAAGGAATCATTGCGTTTAATGAGCATGACCAGTTTGCACGCAGTACCAGTGACATGCTGATGGAGTTTTTTTGATGTTAACATGTTGATAACACATTCCTTGTACACTGTCTAGTTGGATCCATCAGATAAGAGTCTTAGAACTATGAGTTTCAAGGTCAAAACATTATAGGTATCTTTGGAGCCCATAACCTGTTGAGCAGGGCTGGTCTCAGAGGAACAAGGAGACAAGAGTTAGGAAGTGATAAAAGAGGTAGATAACCTCAGTAATTGAAGAGCACTAAATATATTATGTATATACCTGATAAAAGAGGTAAATACTGGTATAATGAGTAATAACAGTTGTAAAAAGTGTGATGACTTACACTTTAGTGATTGGAGAGCACTGAGGTGTGATAGTTACAAAAATACAAAGAAAAACATACAGAGATTACATAATGCTGTTGATGATTAACAATCTGTATCCTCAACAAAGATGACTGCTAAAACCACAGGCATAATGAACCTTACTAAGGTTCTTACAGATGACATAGAAGTTGGAGTTAGTCATATGAGCAAGTTGGGCATCCTCCACACAAAGAATCAATAGTGATACAGCAGTTGTCCAATACAACAATAGGCTGAAAACTGTAAGCCATAAGATGTCAAAAACTATAGATGTAGATGTACCTTGTAGAAGATTCAGTGAGCCCACACCAATAGTGGAAGCACCATATCAATAAG
Source organism: Termitomyces sp. T73sscA (assembly GCA_017657235.1). Classification (NCBI taxonomy): domain Eukaryota; kingdom Fungi; phylum Basidiomycota; class Agaricomycetes; order Agaricales; family Lyophyllaceae; genus Termitomyces; species Termitomyces sp. T73sscA. The sequence goes on along the minus strand of JAGGAP010000073.1, from coordinate 89,741 downwards.
ATAATAAAGATGTCAAAAGTTAGTTCTGATAACAAGGGCAATTGCTGAGTGATGAAATCAATAATCCATTATGCTATCATGATCTCAATGTTTTCTGGACAGGTGGCTGTGCCCTATAACAGCTGCCATCATGAATCATTGATCCTCTAATGAGGCATCACTTGCAACCAAAGTGACTCTGTTCTTGTAAAGCCATAAAGAGAATGGAGGCTTAGAAGAAAGGAAGGAACAGCCAGGATGAGGCCAGAGGAATGGGTTTAGCCAGGAAAAGGTTAAACTATTTCTTCAGCAAGGTCTGGACATGCTAAGATAGTATCAGCACTCCAGGTATGCACAACAAGTAGTAGAATCACTTGAACTGTGCCTGGCCTATGTGCATTGATGGAACAATAAAAGGAGAGCAGATTGGGGACTTTGGCCAAGCAATCAGCTTGCCATGGCACAGAGTCCCCAGGAAGTGGACCTCTTAGGCTTAGAAGCTTGTGCATTGACTTCAGAGATCACATTAAAATAAATTAATTTGCATTCAAATTGAAACTTGGCTTTATTTGATTCATCTAAGTGTGAACAAAAGCTGTTTTGAAATCAAATAAACTATTATATTTCACCTATTAAAAGTGTATGTCAAGTGCAGCCTGAACTCTTGAATTTAGTGATCCAATTGTGACTTTAAACAAAGCTTTTAAATTATAATATTACTATAAGCTTTTTTTGCTATTACTATGTCAGTTTTGCAGCAATAGCCTCCTGGCCTCAGCTATTCTCATCTTGACCTTTCTCAATTCCTCACTCTGTAAATCCTCCAGCAATGCCTTCTCCTTCAACAGATCCCAATAACCCTGATAAACCATCACAGCCTTCATGCACATTTACCATTCAACATAGTTTGTATGAGAGAGGTGGAAAAGCAAATGGCACTATTTATTGATGACATGGCAGTGATCAGGGAAAAAAATCATAGAGAGTAACAAAAATAAAAGCAGTAAAATTGATAAACTCAAAAGATCTCTGCAAGATTTAGTGCTTGCGATGCAAGTTGAATTTTGGCCTTCCAGGGACAGGTAACAGATTTTGGCCTTTGGAAGGCAGGAGTGCAGGATAAACAACCAAGCAATGGAATTCAGCCTCCAGAGGGCAGAAGTGAGACACTCAAAGTATTTGCAAAATGCTTAGTGCTTGTATTGGGAAATCAGACAAAGAACCTAACAAAAAAGCAGAGCACATAGTGTTGCCAGTGCTGAAAAGTGCATAGCTACAACAGGTTCTGTCTATTAGTTGATATAATAAGGTTAAAAGTCTGATTAGCTTATTCCATCCATTATTATTCTCAATATTTAGAAGGTCATTTTGCAAAACTTGCTTTAATCAAAAGGTGTGTAGATTAGACATGATTGGAAATTAAACTACCAGCCTTCTATCATCAAAAATACATCAATATCAATCAATTACTAGCACTAAGCTAGAAAGATATTGAAGAATTACTCTTGTAGAGCTTCTGTATACCTTATATACCTATTCAAGTCCACTTAGCATTCATTTAGTTAGTGTTCTAGTGTCAAATAGTTCCTTGATTAAGGTTCAGTTAATGTTCTATTGGTATTTAGGGTTAGAGATATATATACATACTCTAAAATCAATATATTTCTAATAGAGTCTGTAGTGTAGTAATTATTAATACTTTGTTGTATATTTTTAGTAGCATATCACAGTTTCAATGCCCAAGTAGTGAAATTTCTATTGCTATCTAGTTTACAATGAAATTTGCAAGATGTATTTATTCTCCTTAGAAGTAGTTTTGTAAAATAATAACTATCATGCCTGGTGCCCTCAGGCTCTATTGCAAGGCTGGCTTTTTTGTTCTTCTTTACTCTGCTTGGCTTTTACTTTGGAAGATTGCAGAGATTTTTATAAAAACACCTATCACAAGTTATATAACCTGCTTTTGACAGGTATTTCTATTGTAGAGGGGCACTGCTTGCCAAAATTGATTTATTTATAGTTATTAACATGCATAGTTGTGTGATCCTCAAAAAAAAAATAACATAAATTACTGTTTTTACAAACTCTGACTTTCTCTTATGAAGTCAGAAATTGCACTATGAGGCTGATATACAGAAATCATTCAATGAAAATATGAAAAACTAGAAGTAGATTATACTGTGTTTTGGTGCAAGCAAATTGTGCAGGTTTGTAAAATCAAATAAATTGCTAACTCCTGAAACAGATATTGATATTACATTTTCTATGTAAGAAGCAGGTATCATTCAGTTCATAATTCAAGATATTGTTTTTTTATTTCCAATATCTCATTAGTAAAGACCATGTCTTTCTCATTTGCTAATGTAATACACATTACAATGTGCTGCATGCTTTCAAAAAATGAACATTTTTGTCTATTCAAGAGCTTTCTGATATACTATACATGCTTTATTTATATTCTAGAATCTCTGAAATAATCTCTATAGCCCATTATAATGACAGAAAGCCTTGGTAATGTTTTGCAGAACAACAAAATTCTCTTACTCAAGCTTGAGAGGCTTGCACACTTTACTAAAGCCTCAAAAAGGAGATTGGACACCAGCTTTCTGTCAAGAAGGAGGTTCAGAAGAAGATTAAAGAAATGCATATGGAAATGTATGCTTTGAAAGCCAAATAGGCTATTAGCAGATATTGGAATAAAAGGCGATGCACTCTGTGATTGAAAAAGGCAGGAACAAGACAAAAGCTGGAAGCAAAGCAGTTGAAAGAAGAAAATAGAACAAAGCTAATGAAATTGAATAATTTACAGAAGAATCAAGCTAAAAGAGATAAAACAGTGCAGCAGCTTATTACAAATTTCACAACACAAATATTAGCCCTCATTTGCAAACAGAATAATCTTCAACATTAACAGAATCACCTATCATGTCAATACGATGCTCTTGCAAAGGTGGCTAAAGCTTTTAAAGCACAATTTCATAAATCTGCATGCAAAAACACATTCAAACTTGTACATTGAGGCATATATATCCAACAAGCTCAAAAAATTGCACAATACCTTACATCAATTGGATTAGCAGAAAAGAAATGTTGGTGAAGCAATTAAAGATTGGAAAAGCTATTAGAGTAGAAATTGACCAAACTATGAGCAAACAAACAGTCCACCAAGCTATTTTAGAGTCTGGAGTGGCAGCTGAGATTCAGTTAGCTTATAAAATGACAACAAGCAAGAGTAAGTCTTTTAGAATCAATATACTCCATTATTGGATACTTGGTAAGTTATGGTAGACATTACATATAGTTCTATCTGATTCAACCTTGCACTATTATATTGAGTACAAATCATGTTTCATTGCTATCTGAGTAGTTGATTATACACAATCAGATACTGAGCCCCAATAGAGAATACATTTCCTTGGAGTTAGTACTTTTATTAACTACACTAGTGAAATCCAAGTTAATGGTCTTAAATATTGGCTCCATAAGATTGCTCAAGTTTTCAATGATAGTCTACTAGCCAAGCATGAAAAGCTTACCTTTTTTCCTAATAATTTTGCATATCAGTACATTGGCTCTAGCAGTAACTACACAGCAGATTAAATGAAAAGCTACAAGATCTTACATGAATGAAAGCTTGATGTTATTCTGAACTGACTAGAAGAAGAGGCTATATTTGCATTGCACATATTGTTGCCTATTTTCTGCCCTTTAAGTTGCCAGTTATTGAGGAATTTGACAGTTATGAAAGGTGGAAAAAGCTGATAATTTTGAGAAGGAAAATATTGATGCAAAAGTGGTTTACAAGATTGGACTGGATGTACACTGGTCAATGCTGAAGGTGGATTAAAACAAACTCACATGCTTTATTTTGAATGGATTGCTGCATGCACAAAGATTTAAATACTGCAAAATAGAGTAACAAGATGATGCAGACTTACTGGCTGGAGCACAAAACACCTTCTATTCTACTTGCAAACAAGGTCAATACAGCTATTTTCAATAATTCTCTTGATGTGGAAAATCCAAATCCTGCTCAAAATGTGCTACAAACATATTAAAGTAAGGTAGTAGCTATGTCATTTGCTCACTGTAAGGCCAACCTTTGAGAGTTGTGGCTAAGTCACACAACTGGCAGACGTAAATCCAAAGTACATTAAAATGCTAATCAGTAGTATAGTAATGACTAACACATTTGGCAGAGGAAAATCCAAAGAAAACAAGTTTAAAGACTCTAACTGCCAGGTTTTTATATGGAAATCCATTTCAGAATACATATCCCATATTCAAATGTTAGCAACACATGTTACAGATCTCATAGTAAGGCTGCTGCTGTTTTTATAGTCTATCTGAAAATGTTTATTGCTTTTATAGAATTCATATGCAATGCAAAAAACAAATTTGGGCTAACAAATACTGAAAAGGAGTTCTTGATAGCACTCTTGGATATAGCTATCTTGACAGAACTCTGTATTCTTGTGATGTACTATATTTGCATCTTCCACTCCTTCATGCAGTATGTTCAAATTCATGACAATTTTCTATCTCTAAGCCTATACTTCTAAAAGTTGCAAAACACCTCACTATTGCATCAAACTCTGCAATATAAACAGCCCCCAGCACATCTCATGAACAGGCTATTAATCAATGGGGCAAACATGTAATAAAAGTCATTCAAACTTATGCACTTGCTAATTTAAATGAGGCTCTAGTTGCATTTTTCAAAGATGCATACACTGCATTCACACAGTGCTCTTTAGATGAATTTGTCTATGGTGGAGGGATTGACCAATTGACAAAGAAAAAAATGGCTGAACTCTTCTAATAGTAGAGGCCCACAAGACAGAGTTTTTAAATGTTGATGATGAAAAAGTAGTGTTGTCACTTTTGTGATAGCTGTACACTTATGTCATCTGCATCAGAGTTTTGGCAGAAGATGCCTGTCTTTATTTCTATAGAAAATCCTCTGAATATTTTTAATTAAGAATTTTTCATGTAATTTTCTGAAGAAAGCTCATAATAAATTATAAAACAAATCTGCTGCTAATATATGTTTCTCCAGAAATCTCTATCATGCCTGTCAATCTCTTCTTAGAGGAACCTGTAGAGGAACTGAAGGTCTAGGGGCATGTTTTAGAGAGAGATAGTAAGCTGGGGATAGTAACACTTATTAGCAAAGAAAAGCAAGACTCTGGTAGCAGAGTAGAGAGTATTGTTGTAGGTAAACTTGGTGAGGAGCAGCTTCATATGCTAGTTGTTCTGCAAATAGTTGATATGGAGGCTGTAAGAGCAATTTTTGGAGGCTATGGCTAAGTCACACAACTGGCAGAGGGAAATCCAAAGTATACTCAGTACTATCTTTAGTTTTACAAGCATAGTTACACACCTAGCAGAGGGAAATCCAAAGAAAACAACTCTGAGGACTTTCTATGCCAGAGGCAATGCTTTCAAGGCTCTAGATGCATGAAAACTACTGTATAGAATGACAGAAAGCCTCAACCCTAACCTGAAATACTAAAAACCTGGAGGTTGTTCCAAAGAGGAAGTGGCTATGCTAGAGAGTCAAACACTGATTGAATTATAGACAGAGAACATATCAAGCTAGAGTTTTAAAACTTGTACCAGTAGATAAATATGCATAAAAAAGTAATAGCAGGAGTGACTGAAGAAAGATTAGAGGACAAACAGGAGGAATGAAATAGAGAGTCTCCTGACATTACCCTCTCCTCCTTTAGTGTGCAGCATCTTGATGTGCAGAGTAGAAGTAGTCCTGGATAGCAGCATCAGCAAAAGAGATAGAATAAATTCCTTGAAATGGCTTTGGGTGCATTAGGATACTTTTCAAAACTCTTTGACTGGACCTAGTGCATGGATTTTCTCTTGTTGCTTCTAAGTACATCTTCAAGGCTATAGTCCTTTCACTTCACCTTAAACTGCAGCTTTCATTGGAACAAGCAACTATCCAAAGTCTGCTCCATCTCATACTCCTCTTTGTTGTTGACCAAGACTGGTAGAGGTAGTGATTTTGGCCATCAGCTAGGAATGGGAGTCATTAGGAGCAGAGAATAGCTTCACAACATTGAAGACAAGGTGTAGTTAATGCATGCTTACTAGCAATTGGAAGTGATAGGCTAGAGGGCCTACTTGTTATTCTACTATAAAAGAGCCTAATTAGCAGTGAGATACCTTCTAAAATAGCTGAGTAGTAGTGATATCTAATTCATCTAAGGAAACTTAGTCATTTGATTTTTACTTGGGAACTAGAGTACATTCATAATTAAAGTAGCATGTCATATTGTTCTTGGCCTTTATGAGTGCTGCCTTGGCCTCTTTCTGAGTCTGCTTCATCTAGTCTATAAAGTCATTTACTAATTCATTTTTAGAGGCATCTAAGATTAGTATCCAGTGTCAAGGAAGAAGGGAGAGAACTGAGTAGAGACATAATATAGTTCTTTTACTGGAACTCAGCATTTAGCAGCAGTTTGTCCTAGTCATCCCAATGCTCATTGCAAAAGAGTTACAGATACAGCTCCAGTTCTTGATTCACACACTCAGTCTGTTCATTGGTCTGGGAATAGAAGGCAGTAGATGTGTGGAGCTTTATGCCTAGCATGCAATAGAGCTTCCAGATGAACTGCACTACAAATTGTAGCACATAAGTGGTAAATAGTCTATGCAGCTTCCAGACATTCTTTTAGTACAGTTGGCCACTTCTATAGCTAAGCAGTTAGTGTAGGTAGGGACAAAGTGGGCCTGCTTACTATAGAAGTCCACCACTACCATGATAGCATTATAACCATGAGCATCAGGCAGTTCTACAATGAAGTCTATAGATGCTACACTCCAGCACTTAGCAGGAGTAGAAAGAGAATGGAGCTGTTCTATGAGGAATCATTGATGAGGTTTAGTGCAGAGGCAGAGGTCACAGATGCTGGTATAGAAGCTAATGTATCATAACATCCTAAAGCTATTAGTAGTTACAAGATACTAACTCCAGCATCTTTCAACTACCAGGCTGACCAGCAATACAAGAGTCATAGTGTTGTTTCACAATCTGCTTCTGGAGATCTGGCATATTAAAAACATAGATATGTCCCCTGAAAGTTAGTAAGCCATTTTCCAAAGCCCATTCTTCAATGTGCACCAACTTTACTCCATTGCTCTGGTTTGCATGCAGGGCTATGGCAGCTTTAGCTACTACATCTTCCTGTGCTCCTTCCCAGTTTTTCTGTTGTATGTTCCAGAGGACTTGGACAGCCACCACTTCAAGAGCATGGATAGCAAAGAGCTCAGGCTTCAAGAAGATGGTATTGTCATTGTCACCAGCCTTTGTGCTATAGTCAGCTCATTAAAATGAGGCATCTGGCTTACCCATGCTCTATTCAGGTTTGTGGTGCAGCAAGAAGTCAAAGTTGGCCAAATACAGGGACCATCAAGCTTGACAGCACTTGAGCTTCTTAGCTATTCTGAAGTACTCCAGATTCTTATTATCTGTTCAAATTTTGAACTTGTGCAGTGCACCCTCAATGAAATGTTGCTATTCCTTAAAAGAGCAGATATGACCAGCATTTCTTTGTTATAAATCTCATAATTCCATTCTACTACATCAAGATTCTTGGTTCTTGAGGAAATACTACTCCCATAGCAAAGTTAGAGCTGTCAGCTTTGATACAGAAGAGAGAGTTATTATTAAAAGACAAAAGGACAGGTTTTGAGGTTATGGCTTGTTTGAGGGCATCAAAGGCAGTCTGCTGCAACTTTTTCCATTGCCATGCAGTGTCTTTGATAGTGAGGTCAAAAAGAGGACAAGCATGGTGGAAGACATCTTGAAGTAGAAGTTGGTGAAGCCAAAAAAGGCCTGCACCTCCTTCCTGTTCTTTAGCTTGCTACATCAGCTACCTTGATTGGATCCATCTCAGCCATTTCATGCAAAATGATGAGCCCAAGATACTCAACCTTGGTCTGTTCAAACTTGCACTTCTTGGGCTTGAAGTAGAGCTGTTGTTGATGGAGGCATTCTGGAACAATGCATGTGATGTGTTAGTGCTCCTCTGATGTCTTAGTATAGATAAGGATGTCATTAAAGTAGACACAGACTATACCTTCTACAATCAAGTCATGGAAAATGTTGTTTATTATAGTTTAGAAAGTAGCCAGGCTGTTAGTAAGACCAAAAAAAACATCACTAAAAGTTCAAAGAGTCAACAATTAATGTAGAACACTGCCTTCTACTCATCTCCTTCTTTGATGTACACATTGTTGTAGCCCCAATAGACATCCAATTTAGTGAAGTAGTATGCACCATAAAAGCTGTTGACATGATTAGAAATGAGTGGCAAGGAATAGCAGTTCCTATTGCATTCAAAATATTAATAGTCTTAGACCAGACAAAAGGGATCCATCTTTTTTTTTAATAAAGAAGACTGGAGAGGCTATAGAAGACTTTGAGGGATGTATCTGGCTATAGTCAAGGTTTTCCTGCAGAAACACATTTAGCTCATTCTGCTCACAAGGAGCCAGGGGATATATCTTGCAGCTATGTAGTTTAGCATCCAGAATAAGTTCAATAGCATGATTCCACTGCTTATGCTCAGAGAGGAAATTAAAGAAAGCCTTAGAGAACACATCTTCAAAGTCATAAGAGTGATAAAAAATGCTGTCATAGAAGGATTTTAGCTGAGAGTTTTCAGCAAAAGCCTGTGCTAGCTGCTGGAAAGTGGTTTGACTAGCCTGAATCTCAGCCTTCATAGGTGAAGGTTGGAGACTATCATCTATTTCAACCATCTTGTTTGAAGACTCAAAGTCAGAAGCTGTCAGGGAATGTTCATTTTCATTTATATTTCCTTGCTTTAGTCACTCTTCTTTGAATTACTCAGTCCAATGCCAGACTTCCTCAAATGTCAAGTTGAGCTGGATTTCAAAAAAGGAGAAATTCCTACCATTTAGCCATTATTTTTCCCCTCTTTTCAGACTCAGCTACACATGTGATCTAGGCATGTGATCTCAGCATGTGATCCGGGCATGTGACTTGGGACATGTGGCCTGGACATGTGACTCCAATATGTGACTTAGGTATTATGTGACTTATCTTTATTTTCTTCAACGCCTGGCAGAGTGAATCTTTAGACTTGTTCTCTTTGGATTCTTTTCTGCCAGGTGCATAACTATTAATACTTATTTACCTATATATATATTAATATACTTTGGATTCCCCTCTGCCAGTTGTGTGATTAGCCACAACATCAAAAGGTCACTCTTACAAAAGCACTGACAAACTCACTCTCTTGTTTATTTTCTTGCAGGGGTCCACATCTTATATCTTGAATGTTCTTGGAAATCATTTCTGAACCCTGGTTCCAGACCAGGATGGAGAAGCCAGGATGTAGTGGCCAGAAGCTATGGATGAGGTACAAGAGCCTCCAGAAATTTCTGGACTTAGAGTCTGAAATGGACTCCTTTGACAAAAAGGAGAATAGAAGGTTGCTATCAACCTTGTTAGTCCAGCTCTAGCTAATACTGGACTGTTTTTCAATAGTTATGAAGGAATTAATGCAGAAGTGTCTACAGCTTTACATGATAAAGCATCTTTAGTTACTGGCTGATAGAGGCCAGAATGTATTTAGGGCTGATTTAATAAAATATATCAAACTTTTTATTTATATATTTGAGCTTAAGCTCAATGAGTACCTTAAGTGTAAGGCAGTCCAAGAAACTGCAACATCAATAGCCACTCTGGCTAAATCTGTGGATTACAATGCAGTATTGTGTCAATGCACATCTGGCATTGTAGAAGCAATAGATATTCTGAATGCACCTAGACAGGCAAACAAGTCTCAATAGAACTATGAGAGACATTAGAATGCCACACAATAGCAAGCTAACACTAGTGGAATACCTTTGCAGGCATTGTCAGAGGTAAAAACTGCTATATTCAACCCTGCTAGCAATAATGAGGAAGAAAAACTGCCTGAAATGAGAATGCCTCATTAATGCATTACTATCAAGGAAGAGGCATGTGAAGATAGCATGCCAGAAGATCTAACTATACTGCAACATGTCCATCTAGTGGATAACAGAAATGAGTGCATTGATTATCAACACATCTGCAACTAGGTTGTTAATAGACAACCAGAATGTAGTGTTTAAAGGGCATGAGGATGTTATGCCAAATGATAATATAAAGCAACAATTTGTCAGGACTGAAAAATTGGATAGAGATCTAGACAATAGAAGTTGTGACAATGACCACTACAGTGATTGTAAGTGGGGTCATTCTAATAACAATCGGGATGGATGAGATTGTTGAGACAATCAGAAACTCTCTAGTTGCCAACCAAATGCACCAGCACCTTGGGCTCTACAAGCACTGCATCAAGAACACAGGGCCAAAGAGCCTTCATATTAAGCACCTAGGGCATAGTCTAAGCCCTCACCTCATGATTTGCATGCTAGCATGCCAGGAATGAACAAAGCAGTCAGGATCCATATAGATCATATGCATGACCACCTCAACCATCTAGTAGATAACTCCTTGGAAGCCAAGTCCAAGTTTTCTGACGAGATAAAGCCTCATCAAGCTGAAGGGAAGCATATCCAAGCATATACTGGTGAACACAAGTTCTCTCAGTTCTGGGCCATGGATGTCTGTTATCATTTAGCAGCATGCTGCTATGGTAGAGATGACATGGATTAGGAGTGCATTTTTGTGCTCCACAAATTCATTGATGGAGTAGTGCAGAACTGGTTCTGCAGACATGTCTTGCATACAAATCAGGACAAGCATGATTAGACCTTCAAGGAGGTTTTAATTGGTTTGTATAACCGTTTTGTGAATGCAGCTACTATGCAAGAGGCTTGTGAAGCCTTCTGAACTGCAGTATACAATGCCAGAACTGGCATCCAGACCTTCTATGATGATCTGGTGAGTTATGCTCAGAATATAGCCATCTATCTAAATGAATTTACTATTCAAGAGACATTCCTGGATGGAATACCAGCTGAAATGTGTTGCACACTTATATGCAATGATAATCTGTCACCAGAGGTCAACACTGTGACTGAGTCCTTAGCATATACTATATGCTATGAGCAGTCTGCATAGACTGCTAACTATTCTAATCAGCACAGCTCTCACTGCACAAACAGAATCCACCAACCTGTAAAGATTAGGATCTTCTTAGCAAAGCATTCTGAGATGGAATGGAACTGCAATCCACAGTTCATAGTCCAGCAAACACTGCCAACAAGCCTGAGGCCTGAACTGGGACCAACTGATAATGCACCAGTAGCTAAGGAGGCCCAATACAAGCCCAGAGTAGGCCAACCTGAACCAAAGGCAACATGGAATGTTCCACCAAGAGTGATCTTTTTCAAGGCCACCTTTGGCAGCAGTGACACAGGCTACAAGCCTAGTGGTAGTACACTACAGTGTTACAAATGTGGCTGAACAGACCACTTTTTCAAGAAGTGTAAGGTGCCAAGAGCACAAGTATAAGCTGCTCACACAGCAGCAGTAGGGAGCAATGCTGAAAGTGATACTGCTGAGGAATCAGAAGAACTCATTGAAGACAAGGAAGCTCCTTAAGATGTGGAGGAGCAGTCTGCAATTGATGATGCTGAAAGCATCCAGATTGATGAAGACAAATACGTTGCTGTAGATGTATATAACAATGATTATTATGTCTGTGATGACAAGGAGGAGCATATGTTTGCTCTGACTAAGCATCAGGGGGATAAATGCATCTGTATGTGATGTGTTATGTTGCAAAAGGCAGCTAGTAAGCTGCAATGACTAAACTATACTCCTCAGGAGAAAGAGTGTCTAGTAATGTATGTGGATATCAATGGACATTTGGAATAGATGTTGTGGAACTCTGGAAGTACCACTATGAGCATTATGCCCCAGTTTGCTCATGTGAATGCTATACATGTTCATGAATTAATAGAGGCTATTGATGCTTCAGTTAGAAACTGTGGGAAGCCTTGCTGTTGTACAATTTGGTGCAGAAGTGAAGGTCAAAACATCAGAGCAGCCAATGAAAGAATATGTGGATATAGCAAACTTTGATCACTATGATATAATCATTAATACACCATTCATGCATAAGAACAAGGTCAATCTTGACTTTGTGAATAATAAAGTCATAGTCAACAGAGTGCCATTGAAGAGGGAGCAAGTTGTCCTTGCAGATATGGCTGTCTGTAATAGTATAGAACCATGAAGAAGCATTGCAATGGTTGCAACTGACTAAAAGATTGCAAGAGTGTGACAGTGGAAGACATTGACAATGAACTGGCTCCAATGGCCAGCTTACTAGAAAACTCACTGGCAATATTGATGTCTGAACAAGAGTTCCAAGGAACTCTGGAAAGGGAGGAAGGGCTGGATCAGCCAATCACAGCTGGTAAAAAAGCTGCAAAGAAGCCTGATAAGGCTTGTCAATGACTGAAGAGCACTGAGGTGTGACAGCAAAGAACAGAATGAAAATTACATAATGCAGTGGGTCCATATCCTCAACAGTTGTGTGCCACTCAGGCATGGCCCTGGCACTTGTATTCGCGGTACCCCTTTGTATCATCACACTTATCACACCCGTACTCTAACAAGGAAAAGAGGTCAACATAAGATGATCCTAGTTCTTCTAGTCTGTGATGCTTCTGCTGCAGGTGCCAAGTTCTGAGGACAACCTTTAGATTTTGCACCTGGCAAAATCAGCTAGGCTTACATGTAACCATGCTCCCAAGTTTGCCAAATACTGATGGCTTCTTTCCTTTCAGTCTTTACCAATGTCTCGAGTATGCGAATCCTGGAGTCAAGTAATTCTTGCCGAATGTCTGACATCACTTGTAATGGTACCTTGCCTACAGCAACTGCACGATTTGTGATATAGTTTGCAGTGTCACCAGCAATATCCTCCTCGTAATAACTGGGAGACAAATCAGTGTTTGGAAAAATGATCTATCAAGGACTTACAAAAGTAAATCATTGGAAGCTGCTGTCCAAAACTCCATGTCTGCGAGGGCCAGGAAGCAAGTAACATAGTCCACTTCTCTGGACTTCGGAAATAGCATCAAGGTGTACGCCACAGTTACCCCAACTCGGTGACGGAGGAACCAGGGGAAGCGTGTTGAAGCCCTCGATAAATGCAGCTTTTGGACTGAGGATTCGATGCAATTCCCTGAGACATAATCAAACGTTGCGCTGACAATGGAGTTTGCGAAGAAGACAGGGTAAAAATCAAAAATGACATAGAGCAGAGATGCCAAGCAATTGAGAACAGGGTCGAGCTGGGGTAGCTTGCGAATAAAACGTTCCTGAAATGAGGCAAAAGCCGTAATTACCTTTGGTGACACGTCGTCAATGTAGATCAAGAACTTAGTGATGCAGACAAACCCTCAGTCTAAGACAGGAAATAAGAAGGCCGTAAAATACCAGTTGTACAATGCTATCTGTTTCTTTTCATCAAAAGTGCAACCATGATATGCCAGCTAAAACCATGGATTATTATGAATTGCGAGTGTGCTATAGATAGAGAGGACAAACTTCTATCAGGCTTGCAGATGGGTGCTCTCGTTCAGATACTCAGCAGGAAGCCCATGGATTTCTATCTTGTTTCGCATGAACTCTTCGAGCTCATTGTTGGTGGCACACAGAGAAGAATAACGGGTTGAAAACATCTCGTGATCGTTGAGGAAACCTCTGAGAATTTCCGTTATCCCTTCGTCTTGTAAAACCATCAGCATGTAGAAAGTGATTAAAGAATGGATCGCGAACTTTGCTCTGGGAAAGTCGACGGAATATCCAAATTATTACCCATGATGCAAAAAATGTCTAGTGTACGATGATGTCCGCTGCAGCCTGCTTTATATCTAACAGGACATCTGTGGGAATATTTACGATTCAGTAAAAGGAGTAGTTGGAGCGATGATGGCAAAGAACGAGGTAAACAATCATTACTACGTATAATACTGACTCGGTGGATAATCCGCGAAGAAAATTTATCAGCTACAGCATAAGAATGCGAGGTAATTGCTTCAGGTGGACTGTAGCTGTTTCCCAATAGAATGCTCTCATGTCCTAGCAAGATACAAGGGACCACGTACCATCTACCGTCTTGTTGTCTTAGTGTCTTAGTGTGGATCGATGAGGGAGTGATCAGCGAAGAGATTTGGTTGAACTTGTGAGGATAGGCTTTTCGAATACCACTTGTCAATCTGGCGAAGACATGTCCGTCTTGAAAACCTTGTAGTATTCCATCCTGAACCATTCGTCTTGCGAATAACTGGGCACTCAAATCGCCTTAATTCATCATCACACATGTTATCGATCAACTTGAACAAGCAGAGGTCAGGTAAGTACTCCCTGAGAAACGCATTTTTTCTCGCACGCATGAGACCAGAACTGGCGGAAGAATCGCGATCGTTTGAATAAGAGCACGAGAAAGGGGCTCCGAGTCGGACAAATACGTCATCGATTTACTGCTGCGTGCACGGTGATGTCGTTCCATCTACCCGGCCCGGGTACTCTGGGAGAAAATGAATTGAAATACGCTGCACGTCAGGAACATTATAGACAGACAAGTCATCAACGGTCGTTGGGTGTGAGATGGCAGCTTTTGTGAGAAAATCAGTAGATTGATTTGGCATGGTAAAACTTGATCATGAATGTGGAATCGGTATTGCAGTAGACAAAGGAACAGAACGATATAAATCTGACAATGTTAGAGAAAGAATGGACGAGGAAGGATGCTTGGCACAGAAGACGGCGCTGAAACACTTACGAGTTGCAGTCTGGGAATTTCCAATGACCATGTCAGCCGACATAAAAAGCACGTAATGTGATAAATGATACTTCTAGATTCTGTGCACTTCCATGCGTGAGATCAATAAGTACCTCCCAGGATGACAAAGATCATCATGATGCATAGAAGAGTGGCGCCAGGATGCACAGCACGACTCCGAAGTCCCGTCAAGATCTCCGCTTCTGACTCATAATTAAGCAATCACTGAGGCTACTCAATTACTTAGAAAGTTTGGCATGGCAGTTTGATGGCAAGCATGAGTAAGTCAACGCGGGCAGTGTGTAAATACTAAAAAAGCTGGGAGTCCGAGGCCGATGAATCAGGAAGTATCTGGACAGACTGCCACGGTGTTTCCGCGGATAACTCATATTTACACGGCGGCTGGAAGAAACTAACCTCATCAAGTCATGGTATGGAATTCTTCAGAAATTATCTGGAAAAACAATTGTACATTTGGTTTAGGGCACAGTTCCAACGCCCACTGCACACGTCTCGCGCGAAAAGGGAAATTACAGAAGGAAGTAGTACAAGATACCGTAATGATGCAACTTGCAACTTCTGGTTATAGCGGCGCCACCGGCAAGTAAGTCGCCGGAGGAGCTGAACACGTGAATCTACCACAGCAGACTACGACGGTATAGGTATCGACCTCATTCTAAGTACACGACAGACACACGGTGCGATCAAGCCAATGTCATTGAAACAATTTTAGCTCAGGTTCTGTTGCGGAGGTATACCGTATCATATAAAACCATAAGGCTGGTGTACTCCGAGCAGCGCCGTGTTTCGCAAAATGGAGAAAAAAGAAAGAAGCGAGGTGTAGTCGTGTGGTACCTCCATGAAGCGCGAAGGCGTCACTGAGTTTATGAAAAAAGAAATAGCGTAAACGTACGGAGAGACCCGATACACGAGCTTAGAATCTCCAAGGTCAAATAGAAAGACTCCAGCCAAGGAATCCTACTTACTTATTGAGAGAAGGTTCATCTGACATTAGGAGTAAGTTTGATTGATGATCAAATAAGTGTAAGGAGGGGGAAGGCTGTTCCAGGAAACGGTCACCGGTGATCAACCCTGTGCAAAGTCACGCCACCGAGGAAGCACGTCGCTTTCGTGCATGCTGACATCGGCTAGAAGTTGATCATGAGAATGAGCATGAGCATGAACCATGTCAGCATGAGCAGCAGACCTCGCGCACTTAGATGTTGATGCAGATGATTAGTGTCCAAATCTTCGTGCATCCCGTCCTTCGGAGAACCGCACCGCAGCTGCCCAACCAGTAAACCAGTAGACCCTTGGGGACTGGCAAATTACTTCCTGTCGCAGACTAATTTGATAAAAATCATACTATCAATATCAAGGTCTGCATATGCCAATTGTGATACCTCCACCGGCAATCCTCAAACGTTTTACGCATGCAGACGGAGACCACCCCGGCGTCCGTTTAATCAATCATCCATCTATCCCTGGCGCGTCGGAAGTAATCACCCATTTTGATTAAGTGGTACCAAAAGCACACTTGCATATACTGATAGGGATGAAAAAACGATCGAACCAACAACAACTTACGTCTAGTTATGCATTTCACAACACGAGGGACCCGTGTTTGGACTTTAAATCGCATACTTTATGCGTGCGGGAGAGTCCGAGTCGGACATTTATTTCATCATGCAACTTACGTATGGTATTTTAGATGGGTGAGGAATGAGGGCAGGCGACGCCCCTGATTTTGAGGTTTGATATGTGATTGTGATCCGTGAGGTTATTCGACGGCGAAGCAAGGAACGGCAACATTAATGTGTATACGTACGTAAAAAGGACCCGCGGCTGCATCGGGAAAAAGAGGTAACATTGGGAATACAATGCAGGTGTGCGACGAGAGAAGCGGGACAGAATAAACGTTTAACCCATATTATTAGATATGAAAGAAAAGTGAGCTTAAGTTTCGTACGGAATGCGAATGATGTGCATATATGCAAAGCGGAAGCATATGTATGATCAGGATGAGACAAAGAAAATGGAAAGAAAACATGAAGGATGGTAGTCAGCGATATAGTACATGCAAAAACGAGAAAATTGTGCATTCGCGGCTCGCATGGGGCGTTTCGGATGTTTTCTTTACTTTAAGCTTTTACTTCTTCCTAAGAGACAACAAGCACACAGCGCCGCGGTACGTCATGTCATCGGCGGGGCAGCTCAACCTTTGTGCCATATTATCCAGGGTCGCGCCATCAAAGTATGTCCGGATTTCATGTCGAGTCGAGTAGCGGAACCGAGGATGGCAACCATGTTCACGAACGTGACAGTCATTTTGCGAGGCTACATACATCCGGCAAATTAGACCCTGATACATGGACACGGAAGCAGAAGACATACCAGGTGCGAAAGCGAAACGGTGAACATCGTCGGCGTCGGCATCAACATCCATGTTGTCGTCGTCCTCAATATCTTGCTCGTAGGGAGCAGGGCTGTTATTCCTGGTCATGGCCGAGATGGGCGGGAGCTTGACAGGGTGAGTGACGGGGTAGTAGGCGAAGTGGTATGGTGCGCCATAGCCATACGGGACATACTGAGGCCAGTGGTATGCTGATGTAGGAATGGGTGCGACATTTGGAAGAGGAGGGTATGGATTGGGGTTTGGTGGAGATGAAGTGCGGTCACTGGCGGTGGCGATCTCTGAGTGAGCGCGAGAGCGTGGGGCAATTTCGGGCGACGATTCGGTAAGACTGGGTGAGCTGCTGTGCGTAGAAAGAATTTCAAGGCGGACCGGCGGTGTCTCAGAGGCGGTGGCGGACTTTGTCCCTGCTGCGGGAGGAGTGGCAGAGGCAGAATCTACGGGGGGAGAGACAGCTGACTTTTTTTTTGACCTCCTGGTCCTCTGAATACTGGGGCATGAGCGGTGTTTCCATGCCAAGTCTTGTACACACCTTGGGCAGTACCTCGCCTTTCATCATCTTCACACCCCTGCATAGGTCCCGATGCTTCGCCCACAGTCCGCTATAGTACTCGTTGCGTTGATCTAGCTTAATCCACCGCTTACACCCGAGGCATCTGACAATCCGCGAGCGTACTTCGAGCGTCCACGGGTCGGCTTCGAGCTGACGACGTCGCTCCTCGACGTCCGTGCAATTCTTGCGCTTCCTCGTGCGCTGCTTGGTAGTCTTGTGTTCGCTCCGTGAACGTTTTCTCAAGGGTGTGCTGCGGCCAGGACTGCGGGGGCTGCTGGGGCTGCTGGGGCTGCTGGGACAATCGGTTACTGCGACGGGTGGCTGCGAAGACGGCGTTGACGATTTGGAACGTCCAGAACGGGGCATACTGGAATCGTATGCTGAAAGGCGAGAGCTAGATCGCGTTGAAAGCGACATGGCGAGCGAGAGCGGTGTGTTGAGGGAGGAGTCTGGTTGACAAGGGGTGGATGGGGTCGGATAGAAGTAAGAGGGCGGTAATTTACCACCCGAACTAAAACAACGAAAAATCAAGCGGAGTCGGTTTCGCGGAGTATCAGTCCGGAGCTCATAATTTTCACCCCCATCACAATTATGATTTCCACGTGCTATCCACTGTTGTTTCGCTCTCCTGACCCCCACTGTCTCCATCCAGGCCACTCTTGTTTCTCTCCATTGTCATTGCAGAAAATCCATCTGTGCATTGTTCCCTCAACACAAAGGCCAGCAATCGAGAACAAGGGAGGTATCATCATGGATCTGATATCTCCAAATCGCTTATCAAACATATCCAAGAAAAAAGTGTGCGAAAACAAACAAGGAACCCTTCGGAATGTTCCTAAAACTGGGGTGTCTGCGTTCCTGGACCCGGGCACTCGGTGTACTCGATTGATTCAGACAAAGAAATCAATCTTAAACCTCTTTTTCTAAATTAAGCCTATGCCGGCACAAATAGATTTCGCAAAGACGCTGATCTCCCAGGCCATCTACCAAGTATGTAATTAATCCTGATTTCTGATTTCCACCTTCACGCAGGAGCGAATAGCACCTGAAACCTATAATTGACACGAACCTCCCAGACCCCGATGCGTCCCCGCCCCATACAAATCTCCACCAGATAGTATCGACATGGGCATGTCGGGCAACTAGGACATCACCGTTACTATCACTGTGCTCGATATCACTCGCGGGTACCGAGTAACCTTTGCGTCTCGGCGCCGCGCTATTCTTATCCTTTCACAGACTTTTCGCAAAGTAGAAAGTCCCGCAAGATGATTTCTCCCAGAAACAATGACCGACCGGGCAAGTAATCTACGCCTTCCCAGCAGTAACGCTGGTAGTATCTCGTACCCCCCTCACGTAAAATACAAATACAGCAATCAACACACCTTGGAACCCGGTCCGTCGGCGTATCGTTCCCGGACACAGTCCAGCTTCTCTCCTCAAACGCGAACAAACCCTCCTTGTTCGCACATAGTCTTGTAACGTACATAATTTCGTCTTCTCTCCGCGAACATCGCGAATTGTGCGTGAGCCGCACCGTAGGTGATGGCTATGGCCAGGCCCGTAGGCCCACTAGACCCCCATCTGTCACTTCAAGGCGTTAAAGAAAAACTTTCACGCATCCGATACACTGGAATCCGTCCGGCATCCTCCTCTCTCGGGCCGATCAAATACTCGCATCAGCACCTTCACCTTTCTATCGCACACTCCCAACCCCCGACTCATGAAATGTCGCATCACAGGGCCAGGTCCAGGTCTCAAGCGCGAAAGAAAGAGAAGGGTAGAGAGAAGAGAGAAAAAGAAAAAGAAAAAGTGCCTTTCGGAGAGACGGATTGTGAGTAATACAACATAGAGCGCTGAGGTCAGAAAGTAGGCATGTACGGTAGGCTATCGCAGTCTGTGACTAGTTTTGGCATTGTGACTGATTCGTGCGAGCGGGACGCGCTTCTTGAATGAGGACAGGAAGAAGTTGATTTGATATTAGTGTGGTAGGGGTACCACGGGATACGAGGGAAGAGGGTAGATTAGTTCATGGTGCGGTGTGTTCTTAGGAAGAAACAACGCATCAAGATAGGAGGTGGTGGTAATAGATTGTATGTTGATGTTCCAAGTCTCGTAGTATTTCAATTACAATCCAGAGATATTATTTTCAAGATGAAGAAACTTCTAATCTCTATAATTTTCACACAGATACATTCACTGATCCATCTTTTTGATCGTGATCAAGGCGCCCCTACGCAGATACCAGCGCTTAGCGTAATCACATCGCTCATTTGCACATACATGGCTCGAAATCGAAACGTCGACCATCTAACTACGCCACACAATTGATGCTCTCTACAACCCGAGTCAGACCGACTCTAGGCCGCTACCCCGCACCCCGCACGCCCCCCACACTTGAAGGTTTTGATCTGCGATGCAAGACGTATCATTCTCTGATGACAGAGGGAATTGTCTTTGAGCTCATAAGATCATATTATCCGACGTCGACACCGAATCAAAAAATCAAACCTAATTCACAATCCCAATCACCCGTTGTCAGTCAGACCCGTGCTTCGTTCTTCTTTGAGGGATAACACACATGGCTAATGGGGGTACATGCTCAACGTGAAACGTTAAGGTTTTAGCCTTGCGCATTACCTTGAATATTATTGATCATTGAGAGACCCGTTTGTTTATGATGTCATTTTGACCGACGCAGCCAGCAAATCCATGGGCATGGAGATGCACAGGCCCAACAAAGAGGCTTTCCGTCAGGGAAGGAGACGAAACTCGTAGATTGAGAACGTGCAGGCAAGAATGTGGAGGATGACAACCAGGAATGGGTATCTCGAATTTGAAAATGTAAGCTTTCCAAGTCCATATATGATGAGATCAGGACAGCTGATCTCATGAGGCTACATAATGCGTTATGTTACGAAAAGGAGGGATGAAAAACCCTATTCTTGTGATCTGTTTCGCACAAAATGAAGGAGAACAAGTTTTCGATTATAAAAAAACTGATTAATGATCGATCGATGATTATGATGCCATGTGTCATTTACTAGTAAGTTGTTCTTATCTTATCTCTCCAGTTCTGGCGGCGGCATCATCCGATCTGTCCCTCTTTATAAGTATAGTTTGAGTCAAATACCCACCCCACGCCTTCGATAATGCCTTTTGAAGTACCGACCGACCTACAGACCGATCTTCATGCGCGATATGGGAAAGATAAAGTTCGTGTTCTGCGAGTCGTCCGTCAGGGGATCTGGCACCATGTCGTCGAGTACAATGTGACCGTGCTTGTGGAAGGCGATATCGATGGCAGGTGAGTTGCCACGTAAACAACATCTTCAGCCCACAATTGGTGCGGCAAGCGCTAGCCTGGTCTCGTCTTCGACATATTTCTGGATAATTGAATTCATATCTTTCGCAGTTACACGAAGGCTGACAACTCTGTTGTCGTCGCGACTGATTCCAGTGAGAACTTTTATGTGCTTCTTGCTTGAATGCACCTTGACTCCTTCTCAAAAGTGAAGAATATTACATATTGTACGCTTTCACCAGTTTGCATTGAGAGTTGATCTAAATCAACTATTTTTATAGACCTCGCAAAAGTCTCCCCGCACGTTTTGGTGCCGGAGTACTTTGCATTACACCTTGGAACTCACATCGTTTCTCGTTATTCGCACATACACAAAGCGTTTATCACGATTGAACAGCTGCGATGGTCACGAATCGCTGTCAATAACACTCAGAGCCCTGAAGGTGCAGTACAAGGTCACACACACTCATTCTTGCGCGATGGGGACGATAAGCGT
This sequence comes from Termitomyces sp. T73sscA, assembly GCA_017657235.1. NCBI lineage: Eukaryota > Fungi > Basidiomycota > Agaricomycetes > Agaricales > Lyophyllaceae > Termitomyces > Termitomyces sp. T73sscA. The sequence continues at coordinate 68,219 of JAGGAP010000073.1, read as the reverse complement.
GTTATCAAGGTTGAAGTAAGCCTTTAAGCACTGCTACATTTGGAATTTCATTAAAAATTAACTTAGGTCGACGCGACTGCGGGCAAAGATAAACTCATTGGCCGAGTCTCGGCCGGGATTACTGATCTTCTTGGTGCGCACCTTCTTCACCATATTCCACCTTTTCTGACCAAGTCATGAATTGTGATAGTTCTCAAATCTACCGGGTCGGCTTTCACGTCATTCATCAGAGACGAATATACAACTCTTGCAGAAGTCGATGACCGCATCTTCAGCACTGCCGTTGACCTCCAATACACGTTCGCGCCAATCGAGCTCACTGCTCCCGAAGATGAGAAGAAGCTTAACTTTAAACTGGGAGCAACTGACAAAGGATCTGTTTGGGATGCGACGGGTGTTGCACAACGTGCAAGGGATATAACTCTGGAAGTCTTTGCACAAGACGACAGTGCAAGCGTTCAGGTAAGACAGGATCCTCTTTCCACATCCATTCCGACTACCTTACCAATTGTTTAGGCCACCCTTTATAAGATGGGACGACTTGTGCTTGCGCAGAATCACGGTGTTCAGGTCGTCACGTATGCCTTGCCCAACAAGCACTATATCCCTGTGGACATGCGCTACATTGGTGTAGAGAACGTCACTCCGTGAGTATTCTGTTTGCTTTGCTCTGTCAATTTTTTTTCCGTTCGTTAGACGTTTTGTGTGGTATCGATCACAGGATTCTACATCATCTTCTAATCACTGCCTTCTATGTATTGACGTACCGAACATAGTCCTTCAAATGCTGAGGTCTTCATTCCTATCGCTGCTCCTAGGTGTGTTCTACTGATATCTATTTTTCCATGTTCTCTGCATATAACACTACATATTAGTGGCCTTATTAGTGCAACTCTAACTCGTAAATGAAAGATAGTTAGAAATCTGGATCTTGTATATCTTCTCTCGGAAAACATCTTGTTTATCTTATCTTATCTATCGGTCTTGGCAACCGCTTGAGGCGGCTTGTTCGGTTCCACAGCAAGAAAAAAAAACGCGATGCCACTGCAACAAAACAACCAGCCCTGAGCTCCACATATGTATGTAGGGGTGACGGCTGGCCACGACACTCAACAATGTCTTCCTCACTCAACATCCCCTTCCTCCTCGGGGGCATGATCCTCACTGTAAGAAAACCTTGTTCAAGAGTCTGTACTCTCATTTCGTCTGCCATATAGGGCTCCAGCAATTCCCTATGGGGTAAATTTCAGGTGGGGCACGACATATCTGATTCTTGTCTTTCTTTAACTTCTCTTCAGGATATGCAATGTGTTGAGAACTGTGCAGATCCAGATGTAAGCAGACGCGTTCTGTATGAACAACCTGTCTGGCAGACTCTCCAAATGTTTGGTGCGTTAGAGAGCCTATTCTGAAAATGACGAAGACCGATAATTGTACAAGCCGGAGAGATGCTCTGTGAGTTTCGAAGCCCTTACGAATTGCCAATTGAAACCTGGGTCCTAATCGCAGGCTTTCTACCGGTCCTGTATTTGCGGTTCAGATCCCTTCAAATATGGCAGCCAATCCAGCTTGTGCAAGATGATGATGTTGATTACGGTCCCAAACCTGGTGTCTCCAAAGATATGACCGGCTGGAATGTCTTTCTCCTCTGGATTCCGGCTCTCTGCGATCTCATCGCAACCACCGTACGTCCTTTACCTTTCCTTTTGAACCGGCCATCTAACGACTTCTCACAGCTGATGAACGCTGGCCTGATATATATGCCTGTTTCCATATATCAAATGACTCGTGGTGCCTTGGTCCTGTTTGTCGGCGTTTTCAGTGTTATCTTTCTTCATCATCGGCTATGGCTATATCAGTTGCGAAGTCTATCCTTGTATGCCTGACAACAAACCTGACGAATGATTTGAAACGGGTTAGGTGGATAGCTCTCCTCGTTGTCGTGGGAGGTGTCAGCTTGGTCGGTTATAGCGGGTCACTCGTTGCAGAAATCATCAAAGGGCCGGCGTTCGTCGAAGGTTCAAGCAATGAGCTCGAGTTGGGCCTTGTCCTTGTTGGTCAGTCCTTCACAAGACCGGTGAAACAAGGTCTTATAGTTACATTACAGTTGCCAGGCATATCCTTAATCTTGTTTGCTCAGGTTTTGTAAGTCGAAAATCAAACCTTTGACACCTTCTCAAAGTTTTTATCGCTCAGTGCCGCCATTCAGTATGTCGTCGAAGGTATGCGAATAATACATCCTCCGATCGCAGGACTAATTTTTTTTATTCTTCAGAGAAAATCATGGGTGAGGAATTACGTGCTTGGAGTCAAACGCCAGGCTTATATATTCTTCGCTACACAGAACGTTACTCAGTTAGCCCTCTTGTTGCGGTTGGCTACGAAGGTTTTTTCTGCATAATTTCTATCATGCTTTGTATCCCGATCCTCTCGCTAACTTCAATCTCGAAACTCTCGCCCTTGTTTGACCTTTCTCGTGGATGGCATCAATCCGTCGACAATCCAGTCATCCTATACTCCGGGTTCGCAACCGCAATTAGTATCGCATTCTTCAACTTTTTCGGCCTCAGTGTCACTCGCCACGTCAGTGCTACTGCACGATCCCTGACTGATACATGCAGGACTCTGTCGATTTGGATCATTAGTCTTGGCCTCGGTTGGGAGATATTCCTGTTTCCTGCATCACTGTTGCAGGTCCTCGGTTTCGTTCTTCTGGTGTAGGTCTTTTATCTTTACCTTGACAAAAGTTCCTGAGCTGATCCTGAAGCTTTCTCCCATAAGTTACGGAACGGTACGAGATTCAATGTTTGAATCTGGTTTGTCACTGATCCTGTCTTACCGCAGTTCCTATTTAACAATCTGGTCGATATACCGTGGTGCCTGGCAGATCCTACTCTGGACTCCTCTCGAACGGCTTCAGACGCCGAGGATAGTACTAACCCTCTCCTCTCTCCAGAGTCATCGAATCCTTAGATGTGGTTGAATAGTGTAGCTATGAGTGTAGCTGCGATCAATGAACTTATGTTCGAATAAATCAGGATTCAGCATGTTCAAGCGGATCAACGTTGAATATCAACCTGATACTGAAACGAAACGGCTGACGGATCAGAACGAGTTATCAACACAAGTCATGGCAATCAATAATTCAATTTCGGTGGGGCATCAAGTCCTACACCGCTGACCGAATTTGCATATGTACGTATGTATCTGTTTTCGTCCCGAGGACTCATGTCCGAGTACTCTTATGGCTCGAGGCGGTATCACACTTGACTCATTGACTCACGTTCACACTCAATTCGTATTTTATGGCTATACTTTGAATTTCCTTTGATCAAACAGGAGCAATTATGCTCGCAAGATCTCGTCCGCTCGCCGCCGATACACAGCCCATCAAACCAAACCATCAGATTGAGCAATTGTCTGATATGTATGAAGTTCATTGATCAAGATCTTCACCCACAAGCGCAACGACCTTACTTAAATACTTGGGGTCCTCATGAATAAGCTGTAGCTGGTCTCATACGAACGACGGTGCTGGTCACCTTTTGTCAATAATGCTGAGACCTTTGATGCGTTCTATTGCTTTGGCTCTTGCCCTCTTTCTCGCACTTAATGTGCGTGCTCTTCCTCTTCAGACGAGTCATCGTCATTCTCCGGCTTCTTTATCACTTTGTGCCGAGGCATCTGTGACAGATGCTCTACACCACTCTGTACCTGACGTCTGTGCTGTAAACACGCATGAAAATCTCGCTGTGAATCTGCACAACAACCTCCTGGAAAATCAACCACAGAAACGTCAACTCGGTAATGTCATCAAGGCTGTTGTGAAGGGCATTTCGAAGCTCGTCGCAAAAGGCAAAGCTAAGAGCCGTGAAAAGAAGGTACTTAACTTGTTGATTATTGATCACAAGTACCTCGTTGACGGCGTTTATTATAGCTCAAGTCGCAGTTCACAAAGAGTGCAGTCGAACAAGGCCGTCGTGATAAACCTGACTTTAATTGGGTCATCTGCCAATCCAAACATCGCGTTGACTTCAAAGGTGAACAGACAAAAGACTGGGACCACGAAGAAAAGAGTCTTCAAATCGATGGGAAGACGTTCAAGTACATCATACTTGTTATCACCACCATGATGCTCATAATCATTTCTTCAAGGTACGATCTGTATCACGTTAGGGAAGGCGAGTTTTTCAACGAAGGTGGAAAGGGTTCAGCGGATGTACGTCTCAAAGCGTTTTTACACTGCTTAGCTATGTCATGCTGATATCTCGTTTAGTGGGCATATAGCGGGTTCTATGATGTGGATCGGAAATCAAAGGGCAAACATATCATCTTTAAGCGTCCTCCTGGCACATAATGTGGCGACTTGAATGTTGTATCTGAATCCCTTACAAATGCATATAAGACAGATCGTCAGTTCCAAGTGCAGATAAGTTGGTCACTGACTTGATGGTGAAGTACCACCGTGCCCTCGATACTGTTGTCAGTCGTCGTCCATGTCCTCGATCAAGTAGTCAGGCTGGACTGATGGCGAGTTTGACAAAATATGACTCAGAAGTCACCTTGCAGTGTCTGGAGTTTCTCCCGATCTCGTGGCCATCCTACCTTTTTTTCTCTAAATAGTGAATGTCAGGATGGATAGCAGAGATTATGTGATAACGTATTGATTTGTCTTGCTGGTATCTCTCGTAATCTCATTACTTCACTGGCAGGCATACGGTGTCATCGTTTAGAAGTGCTTCTGAATTCAAAGCAGTATTCGACGGATAAACAGGATATGGAGTAGATATTAATTGTCCACAACAGCAGAACAACAGAATGGAAGCTTTTACAGAAGAACCTTCGATGAAATCGTGACCGTTTAAAGACTGACGGCGGAGCTTGTCAGTACGAGTTTTTGATCCCTCAGAATTTCAGTGATAACAAACCAATTTTCCTGATATGGAAAGATCGATTTGGTCCTGATCATTACGTGACCTCGGGGGTGCCAAAGTGCGCAGTGTTACAGGAGCACCGTCGCACAAAATTGAGAATAGTAGAACATGAAAAAATAATTCGCAAAAATGTTAGACCATGTACAAAACCTCGAATATCAAGTACGCCGCTGCCTGAACAAGATGACTGCCTCGGGGTTTACTGAGATCCTCGCGTTGAACGCAGAATTGGCGGGCCGTGGACCATTATTCTCAAATGCGACATCGTAGTTAAGTAATGTATACGCCAGTAATGCTTTGAGTTCATTAACAGCAAAGAATCGTCCTGGACTGAGAGCAAATTTAACTCGGGAAAGTAATTTCAAGAACCAATGACTCCTACCATGCATGCCTACCGTGTCCGAAAACGATATAATCATAACTCAAAGCGACCATTTGATGCTTGCTGAACCCTTCTGCTTGGAGTTCCCTCATTTTTGAAAATCGGAACCCATCAAAGATTGACGCATCGACGTAGTTCTCCTGTGAGGAAAGGCAAATTGGCATCGTTTTTGAAAGCATGAAATGGAGGGTCTACCTCGTCATGATGCATTGCAAAGTTGGGAACAGCGATGATGTGTCCTTTGGGAACGACAGTTCCGTCAGAGAAAACGAAATCCTTAAGAACCTTTCGTTGCATGATGACTGGATGAAGTGGACGAATTCAAAGGATGATCATAGCTTCGATGCTGTGAAACATACGGGCATTGTTCGCTCCGAGTCGCTGCGATTCCTTTATAAAGCTGTCAAGTTTCACCATCTTGTGTAGTGACATTTTGGAATATCCTTCCTCTTTAATTACCGTCTCCACTTCTTCGCGTAAAACCGGGGCAAATGATGAATTGGCTGCGAGGTCAAATAGAGCTTGAGTAAAGGCCTGACATCCTGATTAATATGAATTTTTAAAAAAAGACGCCGAAATTGTTTCACCTGCGAGGTCGTGTGGATAGCAGCAAAGTTTATCACTAAGATACGTATTGTGATATCGCGTACAGTCTTCTGGTGTTCGTTCGCATGCTCCAAAAGCCAAGATAAAGCATCGTTCTTGTCACGAATCTGAGGTTGAGCTCTCGGGAGTATTCAAGCACTCACCGGCTTCTCTGGCCAATCTTTGCCGTATTTAGCCTCGTTATCAAGTCGTTCCTGAACGATTGGACGAAGGTGGTCCATGGCACGCTCTATATAAGACTCAACGTTGGAGAGATAACGTCCAACAAATCTAGAAGCGAAATGTTAGATGGTGCCTTTTGGATAAGAGTCAACCTACGGTTTCAAAAAGTTTGGAAACAAGTTGATAAATTGAGCCGTCTTCATGACATCAACGGCAAATTCAACGTTAAGCTCTCTGTAATCTTCATTTCGGCCTGATGCAAGATCAGATGGAAAGACAGTTTTATCAGGAGGTCCAGGGACCCACAGAGTGGGAGACCGACAAATAATCGGTTACTAGAACGGCTGACTATTTTCCTGATTGCAGAAATCGCGTTGATTGCACTCCAGTCTGGCATACAAAGATAGATTCACGATCAAGTTCAAAAAAACGCTTTGTGCTGACCTTGGGTTTGCGGAATTATTTCCTCAAATGCCGACCTGATTTCGTCCTGTACATCAGGAAAACGCGCAGTCAGGCTGCGTGTAAGAGAAGATTTGACAACTTCGATGTGGTAGGAATCATGGAATGCTTCTGGACCCATGGTGTAAAAGATTTGGAGGAACTTGAACCCCGCATAAGAATTTTTTTCCCGAGTGTTTTCAGACAATACATACATCTTTCGCAGCTGCACGAAAAGAGAGACAATCATCTGGAGCTTTACGCAGTTCTTCTATGTACCGAGAACCACTGACGACTACTATCCAGTTGGAAACACCCGGAATCTTGAATGCAGCACCTCGATACTATAGGAAACTTTGAGTTCCTCTAGGCGTCAACGATATCGCCAAACATCCGACCTTGGCGTATCCTTCTTGTATCATATTACGAGCATTAGATACAAATTTGTATGCTCCTATGTACGAGGAGAGGATCCCAGAACCTCCGATAGTAGGTACCTTATTCAGCTGGTGAAGAATTAATGTCGAGGAGGGTTTTTGAAATATTGGAGGACGTACTACTCTCCTATCACCCCAGGCTTTGTAGAGTGTTGATATGAGGTAAAGCGAGGGGATAGCGACGACAGTAACTAGCAGGGGCAAGTTGTGCATTGAAGAAGGAAGGGCATGGGTCAAGACCGGACTTGGGGCTTCTTATCGGGTTCCAAGGAGAAGATTGATGCTAGGTGTGGTTCATGAGACTGGGTTTGGAGCGACTGCACCGCTCAAAACAGGAATGGCATAGACGTCAAAGTGAGGTGGGCTTGTGTGGCTTACCAAGACCGTGGATATATTTAGATCCTTGACAGAGATGGTGGGAAAAAGAAGTGACTTAACGGCTCTATGAATAAATCTAGTACCCATGCTCACGCCATTCGAGTAGAGTACAAGCCTACTTTACCCCCGCCCTTTAGTTCTGTAGTGTAGCTGCGGCCGTGTCTTGAGCCGGGAGTGAAGACATCCTTCGATCTTAGGAGAGGCAGCCCCATCATAGAAGCTGCTGCGGTTCACGCATGAGATATATACCGCTGGGAAATGTCAGACATACTTACCTGCCGGCGGTATAAACAAAGATCATCATCATGCTCGCCCCGGGCCGTCGTAGGGATGGCTTTGATAAGATTATGTAATCACTTCTCTGTTGAAATTGTCAAGACCAAATTCGCAATGAGCGACACATCGCCTCCACCACCAGAGACAGAGGCACCTCCAGTACCACCCATTTCTTCAGGATCGCCGACCGATTTTTTGAAGGGTGTGGTTGGGAAGCGTGTTATTGTGCGTTTGGCGTCTGGTGTTGATTACCGAGGTACGTTACACCTCAACGTTCTTTTGAGATGGGGATAGAAGTCAAACATCAATTCCATGAACACGTAGGAGTCCTGTCTTGCTTGGACGGCTATATGAACATCGCACTGGAGCAGACGGAGGAGCATGTAAATGGGGTAGTGACGAATCGGTATGGTGACGCGTTCATTCGCGGAAATAATGGTGCGCTCATCCTCTGCTGACATTTTGCCTCGGAGCTGACATCCTCTTAGTACTCTATATTTCGGCAGCGGAGCCTCTGTGACCTCTATGCGCATGTGGTGATTGTGTATCTATGTCAAGGCCCTGAGAAGTTCCTTGGGGCACTGTACGACCCAATGATGCATGCATGATACGTAGTGTCTGCTAAGGACCAGGACGAGCATCAAACTTTACATACAAGGTTTCTGTTGGTTGTCAGTACATCGCCCTTGACCCCCGTATTTTTTCGATCCTCATGCCAAGTCCTGTGTTAAGTTGGTCCGCTTGGTCAAAATCGAGCTCATTGAAATGTAGGCCTTGTGTATAACCTGGGCGGCGAGTTGTGCAGATAGATATTTGGTTTTGTCTTTTCATTTGAACAAGAGCTTTCGACATGAGAGATGGGTAATGTTCTGTATCCATGCGTTATCTGCGAAAATATGTTTCTTCTCCACCTTCATGTGGCTTGCGAGTTGGAATTAGCACTCCCACGTAGTAACTTCCATGTGGCATGAACCGCTTTCGATACTCTGTGGCGTTTTCCAAACCAAGCAAAAAGTGCCTCTGTCATATATCGTTCGAAGCGTTTTCCCAACATCACGTGCTGTTTTTTTAACCCGCCAACCATCGTTGGCACCACTTCGAATTCCGGCTTCTCTGACTCCGCTTTTCTTTTCTTCTCTGCTTTTTTTTACAATCTTACAACTTGGCAGCGACGACCACGACATGTAAGCGATTCACTTGCCCATACTTTACAAAACTAACTTCAGATTGTTTTGATTAGAAACCATGGCGCTGGTCACCGACGTCGACGCTGCCTTCAATGTGCCTCCAGGTAGTGCCAAGGCGCTCGCCCAGGCTTTCTCTATGATCATCGTATCTGAAATCGGTGACAAGACTTTCCTCATAGCCGCCATTTTGGCCATGCGTCACCCGCGGTTGACCGTCTTTTTGGGAGCCTGGTTTTCTCTGGTGATCATGTCTCTACTTTCTGCTGCACTCGGACACATCCTACCCGTCCTCGTTCCAAGAGTGTACACACAACTTCTCGCCGGAGCGTTATTCTTGCTGTTCGGAACTAAGATGCTGATGGAGGCGAGGGCGATGGAGGCAGGTAATGGAAAGATACAGGAAGAGATGCGGGAAGCGGAGGAGGAAATTGAGGAGGATGAAGAGGGCGAAAAAAAAGTCTCGATACCAATGAAGAACATGGAGGAGGGTCATGCCGGTGAAGAGGAGCCGGAAGCAGTAATGAAAACCAGTAAGACAACTATCAAAGAAGGCTTCAGAAATTTCTGCAGTTTGTTCTTTGGCCCAGTGTTCGTTCAAGCTTTCATCCTCACTTTCCTTGGAGAGTGGGGGGACCGCTCGCAGATTTCAACTATCGCGCTCGGGGCCGCACATGTATGTTTCACGTTACATGTCATGATTTTAGACGCTACTCTCTATCCAACAGAATATGCATCTCGTGGCATTTGGTACCATTGTCGGTCACTCGGCCTGTACCGTACTAGCTGTACTTGGAGGTCGCTATCTTTCAACCAAAATATCCGTAAAACATGGTACGTCTTCGTCCTTCCGATCATGCTAGGGTCTGATCGACCATCTGTTTCTGTTGCAGTGACCTTTGGAGGTTCCCTACTCTTCCTACTGTTCGGCTTGATATACCTCTATGAAGCTCTGGCTACGTCGTCAGATGTAGAGATGTCGATACCCCTTAGTCCGGACGATCAGGCGATTCCGCCTGTGGGCCTCTTATAGCACTTGAAGTTCTCACGCTACGCTGCAATGTATAGTTTCATATATTCGGAAATAATAAACGGTCTAGAGTTTCGTGACGAAGACAGTCCGCAGTCATCCATGCTGTGATTCTCTTGATAGCACCGCGTGCTAGCCGGACTTCGCCCGATCTGAGTTGGTTGCAAGGTCAATCATTTTAGGGTGCAATATCAGCATGTTCTCGCTCCTTTCTCGAACCTCATTTGGATAGCTAATCTTATCGGATCTCCGCAAGTCTCATAATCAGACTGGCGAGTACATATGCAGGCATCCTCTCTTTCTGAAATCGCCTAGCGAACATGTGTTTTTATCGGGCTATGATGATGACGCAAACATCGTATCTAGAAATCGCAACATGTCGCCCGATCGTTATCTATATCCAACACAAAGATATTGTTTAGAGGACCTGAGGCAGCTCGTGGCTGCCTTTCACTTTTCAGTCAGATTTCGCTCAAAGCTGCATTCCAGCTCCCTTCTGACGCGACCGCTTAAGGAGAAACGATCCTTCTATTGTTCACGGGTAAGATTCAGGAGTCGTTCAAAGTTGGACAAGGGGTGATGACAAGAGGGAGATATCACTGCTATCTATCTTAGCTGTCAGAGCCTCTGCGAAGACAAACATCACTTGAGCTTCATAGATTGCCGCTGAGGATATGTGCTTGATTGGAACTATCCACATTTCAGCGATCTGAAAGAATACAACTAAACAGCACTTACCTGAGTGGCAAATTTCACAAACGGCTAACAGCGGCTAGCTGGGGTGTCTGTCTTAAGATAGCGAAAATAGCTTTTGCAAGTTTTGCAGGTGCCTCTTGAACAACCTGAGGGCCAACATCAAGTTCGCCACATAGTGCAGGAAGAATTCTCACCAAGTGTCCGACGCCCTTGATCCTAGTGACAGAGGCAAAATTTCTGCCTTCTTTCGGGTCCACAATCGAGTCTTGTACGTCTCGGTCACTAGTGATAGAAGAAAATATGAGATGATGAAAGGTGATACGTGTGACTGAACCAACAACATATCATTCTCTCCTCCATAGATCAGATGCACCGGAACCGAATCGCAGATTTGATTGAGGCGGTAAAGAGCATGTAAGGCAAAAACTTCGCCTGTAAAGGCGATATTTTCGCCACTTCTGTGCGTTGTCAATGTTATTCCTTTTTTGTCGGGATAGTATGGCGTCGGTAAGGACTGCAGGCCATATTTCTAGATAAGGTTAATACTTCTTTTTAGGACAATGCAACAGATATACTGTGTAAATATCGAAGACGCGCTGGTCCCAGGAGGACCATGGAGGACGTAGTTGCATCCACTTTACCGCAGCTTCACGAGATGCCCAGATATCTTTCCGAAGCGGTGTCATCGCAGCAACTAGCTTGTACATTTCTGTCTTCTGATGTTTCGTAGCTGTAGAGGATATCGGGGTCTCGACTAGTATGAGGCTGGCAAATGGAATTCTAGACGGTGGGTTGAAATAACAAGTGGCAAGAGTACTGTACCCATGTTAACGTCGGACATACGTGCAAGGGACAAGACTCACACCCCGACTGATCCCGCTGAATGTCCCACTAGAATTATCTTGTCATACTCGGGGTTAAGGGGACCGAGGAGGCCAGAGTTGTACAAGGATGCAAAAGCCTCGGCATAATCGTAGATATCTGATTGCATATTTTTGACTGTTGCGAGGTATTCAAGAGAAATTGACATACTGAGTAAGCTTGGATCCTTAACTAGTGTTCCAGAATTCAAAACTGCCGCCTCTCCATGATTCTGACAATCCAAAGCCCAGACTTCGCGGATGCGCAAAGCTCCTGGAGACACGAATGGAGATCTATCATCTAATACAAACAGATCTTCAATTGTCGGCTCCCAAATCTCCTTTGCTAACATGTGCTGCTCATTAAGAACTTTCTTTGAGTCGAAATTGTTCAAGGCTCACGAAAACCAGCTCCATGACCAAGAAGAAGGATCGCTGCAGGTTCGTTGGGGAAGATAATGCTTGCAGATGCACGCGTGTAACGTTTGATGGTCGAGACCAGTGGAGTTCCATGAGTATTGGTGGTGAGTGTAAACTTTTCCTGTCTCAAGATTGACATCACGAATAACCGTAAGAGTGAGTATTGGTCGGTAATGAAAGGGAATAAACACAATTGAAGAGTTGATACTCTAACGTTTCAGGGTTTAACCTGCGCGAAGCTCAACGTCTTTACTTATAGTAATTAAAACACGGACCCGAGTACACAGAATCCTTGTGGAGCAAGTTTGAACGCTAAGTACTCTGTAGTGGGTTCTGAGAAGACCCGAGCGACAGCAGCTGATCACGTGATATGCCTTTATAATATATCCTTCCGTTTCCGGCCACAGCTTAAACCTGCACGATGAGTTCTTTGGGGAGAGTAGCGAGCGCTGTGAGACCCAGGATTACAGTATTCAATACTATCTGTCATCACCACATTTCATTGAAAAACTATGGAAAGCCGGAGCACCACGCTTCGCTCGGCAACGTCTTGCCGTAGGGTCCAAGTTCAAACTCAATTATCTTAAGTGACAAGTGACATTGGATCTTTCCCACTCGCCAATCGTGTTAGGACTTGGTCAGGACTTCCGTTTGTCATCGATCTCCACGATGTCAACTTCTTTTCTTTCGTCACAAATTGCGCTATGTATGTTTACATGATTATATTGCCTAATGCGCTAACAACACAGTTTCTATAGTGGCATTTCTGAGTCAATCCTTCAGTCACCAATCGTTTCCCTCCTCGTGATCTGTGAAGTAGGCCATCAATTTTGGTTGTGGTTCTTGGGAGTTTGACTGGATTTCTGGTTTGTTTCCATTTGCTAGTGCCTCGATTCTATCCCACTGATCTCCATCTGCCTCCAGAGATTAGTTTAGGTAGGACACAGACACAGGAATTGGAGAAGCTAGCCCTTGTCTGTTATTAATTCCATCCATGTAGTAGTTTCTGTCAGATTCAATATTATCCATGCCATTTGGGAGTTCACAAAGCCCATCCAGAAGCTCGAGTGGCTCATTTTCTTCATTGAGTAAAATAATTCGGTACTATTCTGTGTGACAGGCCTTGGGAATGTCTTCTAGCTCATGAAACCTGTCAAGAAGCTCAAGGTATACTGTTGAGACATTTTTCCATGTGACAGCTGGCTTGCCCATGTTGTAGTAGAACTGTCTTGCATACACAGCAAATGTAGGAGGAACGAGTTCAAAAACTGGGTTATTTCAAGGTGCATATAGATTTCAAACCATGGTTGATGGCTCTCTGATCAACCTTTATCTGTTGTTGTCACTTTATTAGTTCACTATTGGTACAGAATATAGTAAAGTAGATACCTTAAAATCAAGGATGCCAAAGTTTTCTGGGTTTGTATATGTTATTGGGAACTCCATGAGGTAAGATCTTGTTCTTGTCTGCTCATTTGGCTATGTTGTTAACATGGTCCCAATCTATGTGATTGTGTGAGTACTTCAGCCTTCAGATAACAAGGTAAGTATCAAAGAAATTGACACTTCAAGATAGTTGCTGAAGTTATACCATCCTTTGCTAATGTCAATATCCAGAATGTCTTCAAAGCCTGGTGTGAAACAACATCTCAGCTGAGACCAGCTGATTTCAGGTATGATGTTTCTCCTTTTCTCTCATCCACCTGTGCTGAAGAGTCCCATGCAGTAATGGATTATGCCAGTGGCATAGAAGAGTATGTCCATTTGCAATTCCAAAGTTCTCAGTTCCTGGATCACTTTGTGTAATGAGGGGCATAACTAACAGAAACTAAGCACAAGTATTCAATCAGTGAAAGAAGATTTACATCCAAGTTCTTCTACACTGTCCAGATAATAGCTTAGGATTAGGTGAGGATTACTATTTGTATATCAGACTTTGATCCACTATATTCTTCCAATCATTGGTTCAATCCCAGTGTGTAGCATGAGTTATATTTCCACTTGTTGTGCTGGTCAATAGCTATAATATCATTAAGCCCAGCAGCTCAGCAGCCCAAAAGCGCTTGTGCTTTAAACAATGTGCTTTCCACTGTTTGACTAACTCAGGCTCATAAATTGCAAAGTATGATTTGACAACACTCCTTTTTCTTATTGATTTTAGGTTTTTGCTTGAGCACAACAACAGCTAATAGAACATACCTTGGAACTGACATATTTTGCTCATAAAACAGGAGGCTAACCATTTCTCATGCATCTGCTTATGGATACTGTTTGCATAGCTCACACATTACATTGCCAGTACATTCTACATCATGTCCTGCCTTTCATGCATGAATTAATCCCATTTCTTCCTGCAATTCACAAAATTTTGTCAGTCTAGTTTATATATCAACAAAGAGCCTATGATACTAGTGTTTTTTCTGGACTTACCCTAGTCCATACATTGTAAGATCAATGTGTTTTCTCTTCAGTATAGCCAATATCTCTTTGTCATTTTCCCTCATTTTTCAGTATTTGAGAATGTGCTTGCTAATCATATTCAGTGTTGCTAACATTTGTTAGTGACTCAATTAGCTATATACATTAAAATACACATATAATTGAGTTTGTACTAATTTTTGCAAAGCATTCTTCTCAAACTCAGTAAGTCAGGTCACTGTCTTCACTGGTATACCAATTGAAAAACCAGGTCAGTATTTGTGTAGGAACTGAACAAGTTACAATTTTCTGTATTATTAATTAGTGCAGATCTGATTCTTGATTTATAGAATATCTTCCATAACTATTTATTCAGTCTTCTTCTACTATCTTCTAGTACTACTATCTACTATGTTTTAAGCAATAGAGTTCGCAGATAATGTAAAAGCCACTCATTTATTTCCATGTGATTATTGTAGAGAGATAATTGAAGTTGGTGGAACCAAACATTATATTGCTGGAATTCATAGCAGAGGAAGATTTATTTGCACAAAGTGTATTGACCACTACATACACAAGCCACCAACAATCATTTGTAGGAATCTTTAGAGTCTTCTTATTATAATCTAACCAAGCTGACTTTGTACATGAATGCTGCTCACAGATACAGTAAGTTTGATAGAAGTATAACACTTACACAAAAGACTTCTACTTCTGATACAGTTTCAATAGACTCATCACACAATGATCAGCATGTCACTTCTTTGCCAAAACAAGAAGGATGCATATATCCTGGCTTAATTGCTATGGAACCTCCTTTTTTATCAAATCCTGGATTTGGCCATTCTACAATGCTTTCTAGTAGTCCAAATATTAATGTACCAAGTGCCTGGACATTTTTTCCTCAATAAAAGCTTGTAATTGGAATGGCTAGTTTACATTCAGTGCAAAGTTACTCTTTAGCACATGGAATATATAAATAGGACAGAAAAATATTTAAAAAGCCAGAAAAACCATTTTTCTTTGCTCTTGTTATTAGTACTACAGAGTGGAATTGTTACCCATCCCACATAGATAGAGAAGAGGTAATATTTCATTGTTTCTAAATATTTGAAAAATGCTCAGACCAGTATTTCAGATTACTCAACTTGAAGTGTCTGAGCTTGACAATAATTCAAACACTTTTCAGGAGCCTAATCAAAATTTGAGCCAGATTATTCAATCTAATAAATTCACTAGTCATGATAAAACTCCCATGTTATTGGACCATTCTCTGCCTCAAACTCACAATAGCACCATTGCATAGTTCAACACTCAAGAAACAAATTCAAGCTATCTTGTCACTCCAAAAAGACACTGATCTGAGAGTGTATGTTGGACTTTTGAATTTTTTGATATGTATTGAAATTTTTACTTCAACAGATAACAAGTAGTGCAGATTAAAAATCAATGAAACCAACAAGCAATTACTACAAGTTCATACCAGTCTCCTGATCATGAGCAAATCAAAACAGCTCTTTTTAGAGGATACCTGTCTAGTAGTTTCAATGCAAAAGCATGTAAGACAATCACAATTTGATTGAATAGATTTGTATCTAATATAACTCAAGTTTCAGGCACTTTGGAACAAATTAAAATCTCTCCTATTATTGAACATCTATTTTTGGAGCTCTTGACTGGCCCTCCTGTGCTGCAGGCATTCCAGTATGACAGTGTCAATGCACAGCATGGGACTTTGTACACACAACATAAAGAGCAGCTTGGAGCAGGAACCTTTAAAACTGCATACCCAGGCCAACTTTCACTCTCATCTTCCCCATCATCTGGACTGGGATGTTCTCCCAACAAACTTGTTGTAGTGAAGCACATGTTTTTCAAATCAGAAGCAAAGAGAAAGAAGAAAGCTACTATCACCAATTTACAATCAGGCACCTCAGGAGAAGTGCACTACAAGATTCAGCAATATGTCTTTGATGATGAATTAAACAAAATTCTCATTGAAGCAAATATGCTTTACTGGGCAACATTTCTGATGACCTTCACATACTCATTCATTGACTCATACCTTGCAGGCACAACAGATCTTCCTGGATTTGAAATACCACATCTGCAGTTTGTCAAAGCTGGTCTGGCTGTCTCACATAATCAAGAACTTGGTAAAGGAACAGGTGGGCCAGGACTGAAGGGCACAGTACCCAAACGTGCATATTTGCTTGAAGAATTTATTGATGAGCCTAATGGATTTGTCAAGTACCTTTTGAATGGAAGTGCAGTACCTTGTCTTGATGCCAATCATCCCCTCTTTGGCATTGCAGAATTCCTATCATTTGTTCAACATGTGCAGTACAGTAAAACAGGAGGTTCTGTCTATATCTCTGATCTTCAAGGTTAGTGTTGTACTCTAAGACTATCTGTGCTGGAGTGTTAGTACTCATGTACATGTAGGAAGCAAAAACTTGCTCACAGACCCACAAATAATGACATCACTGTTCGTGTTCCTTGTCTACTACCCTCCCCCACTCAATGTCTTAACCCACTTCCAAGATCCGTAAATGAAGGAGTTGACTTGTTCAGTGAGGGAAATGTGGTACAGGCATTTGAAGCTTTTCCAAAGGAGCATATGTGCAACCACTTCTGCCACTGGTTCAAATTGGCTGTGTCGATGCCAAAGTGATAAGCACAGAAACTATGGCAGTCATTAGCTGTACATACATATTAAGATCTTACTGGGCCTTATGCAAGAATCCATCATTGAACTTTCCATATCTGAACTCTGGAGTCAGTCCGCGATAGCAAAACACGAAGCGTCTGGTCAGATCGACGGGAATTCATTCTGTTACTACCGACTCTGACGATTTTTGTCAAGTTGAAACTCCGCTTGGCATGCCGGATGGCGCCCCAAAGCGCTCCGGCTTTCCATAAAAAACAATGTCATTCCCAAGTCACTCCTTGTACTAGGCCTCGTTCTAATCTTTGGCCATGCACAAGACAACACAATGGAAATCACAACAGTGAGATTCAAATTTCTGGCCACCGTGACTGTCATTGTCCTCCGTGTATATAACCCCAGTACCTTTTCCTTCCACCTCTACCCATTACACAAACACGCAGCCATGTCCAGCAGCAACTACATAGCTCTCCCCTCAAGTGCATTCACTCTCTATTTTGCACACAAGTTCCCTACACTCCCTTCGCCGCCCCCTGGCACACTGCGTACCCAGACGGAAACTCTGCAGATCATTCGCACCATGTGGCTGGATGAGCCGTTACACGTCCGCGAGCGTTTTGAACAGCAGGCGGCGATGGAGAATAATCGAGGAAATACTATTTCAAAAGTAATATACTTCTCTTCCACCATAATTATCCTAGGCTGACGAGAAACGTCCAGTCTCCACTGAAGAATGGATGTTCAGGCAACCTCGCCAGGCTGGAAACGGATAATCCTCCGTCATATCAACATGGGACTCACCGATGAAGCCCTAAGTACCGAGTATGGAAGTCAAATGTACTAGTGTCTAGCCTGCATTTGTGGTCCATGCATATTTGAATATAGATTCATTGTGTCAACTATTCGCCCTCTGCGAAAGGTATCGGGTTGCTTTGGCCAGGAAGATGGCACTAGAGTCAAGCTCGTGAGTATACTTCCTGACTTCAGGTTTCAAACATGGAATACTTCCTGCGGAAGTTCACCGACATTAGTTCTACAGGATAGGATAGACACGGAAAATGTTCAGTGTGATATTGGTAGCTCGATACCAAGTAGCTTTAGCATGGATCCTAGGTTGTTTATGTAGCGACGATTTTTCGCATCTGAACACATTTACCTCTCCATCCTCTTCAGTGCTTTAACGTCTAACGCGCGCACGATCCGAATCTCAGCTGCAAGAAGAGGCGCAGTTGACATTCTTAGGGCACCCGTCGTCTCTTCAGTTAAGTCGGTGGATTTTTGAGCTCAATCTTCGCCTAACACCCTTCCACAGAAACACGTGACTACAAAGAAAAAGAAAGGTTCCTATGCAGTAGGAGAAAGACATGATAAACCATAGATAACAAACCATCATCTAGAAAGTTCTGTCCGCTTGCTTGAAATATCTTTCCTGCTCGCAATCATACTTGAAGCCCATTACGCCTTTTATCCACGTTCGGCTTCACATGTTCGGATTGTCGTCTGTCGACGTGTTAGATTACTTGTGATACATTGAAAATAAGGAAGCCGTGCTGACATAAACATGACATGGCTTGGTCTATTATTTGGGTGGTTCTGCGTATTTCGGGTGGGCTATGGCCAAAGATGCTTTACCGGTGTTCTCGGACTCCTGAAAGGAGGTTAGTGTTGAAAGTAAAGCACAGGCCGGCGTGCGGCGTCGATGCAGACGAGCGGTAGAATGTTCCCAAGGATTACTTAAAAGGAGAAAGATCAGGGCAAAATATCAAGTACTCAAAAGACGCAAGTTCTTGCTCAAGTAGTCCCAGCTTGGAATTGACTTCGACCCATTCGGTTGCAGGCTGAAGCAACTATTGAGGACCTGGTAGGGATTATCTACCATAGTCCACGTGGCAGGAAGTCGATCACGATCCTTCCAGAATACTCGCATATACCCATACATCCTCGCGAAATACTTGGGCCGAGCAAGGTTGCGATCAAACATGAATGTATGCGAGACTGGGTAATCATGATAATTTCTTAGTCTCGTATAGTCTGAAGATCATCGATCAGAGAGCAGGACCGGGAAATAGATATCATTAGATGACAGTCACCAAAACGCAAAATATATATAAAAGAAAGCTAGGTTCGTTGCTCCACCATGACCGGGCCGGACTTTCATTCTGCCTAGCTGAAGTGGTACTTGCAGAGTTTCATATCCAAGCAGGATATAAGCCTGCATTTGCCCCGGCCTTCAGCTAGGCAGTGACGAAGAATTGACAAGGAGACGTAGAGGAGGACTCGGACGTGCATCGAACAATTGTGTGGTCTTATTTACAATCTAATCACCCTTTCTTGTACGCACTTTTTATTTATTCCTCTTACATAAAGTTGCTGTACACTTCAAATTTCAAAACAGCCTCCTTTTTCATTGACACAAGACCGTTTAAGAATTCTGATTAATTGTGTATAAACTAAACAGATACAATGCAAGTTCAATAAGGCAACGCGAGACTACAAAAACTCTTTCAGCTAGGAGATGACTCTCCATGAGTCCTTAAACATGAAAATGTTTGACCTACAATGGTAAGAAAGGTTTCCTGTTGGATAGAATGGTCAGAGGATCAAAATTCTGCTTCTACAGTATTGGGAAACACCTACAAGTGATCTTGACAATGCTTGGTCGTGAAAGAGTGAGTTGTACGACCGATTCCCTTCCACCTTCCAACGCACTTATCCACCCAGTTGTAATTATCCTCACATTTTAAATAGTTTATTCAGAAATAAACGAATCAGAACCCAAGGCCGCTCTGCTACTGTTCTGACTGATCTTTCATTATCCAGAGAGTGAATCTTTCAAAGTGTGATAGTAACCAACTCGTTTTTGCTACTTCTTGATTAGTAGGACAAAGAAACCGTAACGCGATACTGGAACCTTGTCCTCATCCTCTTGCTCCAACTCGGTCGGGCTAACCTCGACGGCAATCTCCCGCCGCTGTCAGTCGTCGAGTACCATGAAGAAAGGTGGCATGACGAACTTCCATGTTATTGTGCCTTTTCTTATACGCGCCTGCCGTGTGTCGACCCGCCTTCGCCCAGATCTGGCTCCATCTACATCACTACGGATATCTGCATCGCAGTCTTACGTTGAATGAAATGAAACCAATCCAATGTCTGAGATGCTGACCCTACATGTATTTTTACGGATTCTTCGTTCATCTACTTCTTCTGTGCTTGCCATCTTGAATACAACTTGTCCTTGTTGCGATTCTTCTTGACCAGGTGATTCACAGATTTCAATTCATGGCACCTCCTGATGGATTTTAATAGATCAAAGAAGCCCACATCTTATGACTATGATGAAATGGACATTCAGTCTTCATCAGTCATTGGTCCAGTCATCGGGCCGATAATGTAATGCGTTCAGTGAGGAGCGATTTTCAGATTGATTGTAATACAACAAACGGAGCCTAAGATAGTTTATGGCTCTTTGAATACCTGCAGAGCATGATCAATTTCGAGTGTTGTTGACGACCATGTTGAAAGGTCTATATTAGATGAGGGAAAAAGTAACCGAGCCGTCCAGTGAGGCGGCGTCTGACTATCTGTGAAAGACTGATAAGGAAGGATGAAAGGTGAAAGTGAACGAAATAGGCGGAGTGTAACAGCAGAGGAAATAAAGAAAGGAAAAGATGAAACAAGAACTCCGTTCGTAGTTTCCCGGTAAAATCCTTTTTCTTTCCTTCTTTGCGGGGTAGGGGTGACGCACCTCTGTTCCAGGCGATATGTCCAGATTAAGGAACGAGTTGGTCGGACCGGCTCCACACCAGTGATTTGCAACATAGTTTTCGGAGTAAAAAGGATCTGATCCGCGTGCTCGCCGAGGAGATGATTTGTTCCAAACCTCATACATAACCCAGCGGTAAGTAGTATAGAAAAAGAATTATATTACTGAAGCGAATTGTTCAGCTTACCGGCATAACCATATTAACGGCAGCAAACAGGACAAGGATATCAAACTCTGGGGTTCGGCTTCACAAGTAACTCGAGGCTTCGAAGAACTAGAATGAAAGGAAATGAGTGAAAACATATTTAGGACTGATGGAACTGAACTTCGTGCTTCGGTCGGCGATTGCCGTACGGACAAGCGCGCATGCTGTTTCTGAAGATGGAAAGAATACTTCCATTAGATGTTTGTTGAACGATTGAAGTTGTCTGCGGAGCTGCCGTAACACGGCCATACCTGAGGTGACAACGTGTACATGCAAAATCGGATTGGATTAGAACTTAACCGGTCCACACATCTTGCCGAATAATCCTTACCTGACAGGTTGATCTGTTTTCAGAGGAAACTACCGCATGACGCTCCAATGACGCCCAAACAGAGTCCACGATGCCGAATCTGGCCGTCCTAGACGCCTTCAGACGTCGAACACGATTGGCAAACCGACTTTACCGGTAGTTCCCGACATGACATTGAATGAAGATCAGGCACAACTTTGCAAATATGTCGGACTGTTGGAAGGAGCGGTTCCCCGTCACCGCGTCAAGCTGACAGAAGGATTCCTCATTCACTATATGGTATATGACAGTGTATAGAGAACCCTATCTTGGTGAGCTCAAGACCACAGGTAAGTGACAGAGCTCAGCTACGGCCTAACCAATAAAGTATCAAGTGGCAATATTGATGGTGTGGAGCCACAACGACAGGGTGCTTACTTCCTGCTGCCAGACGCGACATGCGAGACGTGGCGTCACAGGAGGTTGAAGGTTCAACAGCCGATGCACTGTTGATATATGTGGGACAGATTGAGCGCGCGAATCGCAATAGGAGGGCAGAACATGCGATCTACGTACGAGCAAGGTAAAAGAGTTTGAGGATCGTAGTTCAACCTGTCGTCCTTGAGTATCCCGAAAAGTTTTATTTCGAGGCTGCAATGCTCGCAACGGCCGTGGTGGAAGATATGCAAACAATGAATCGGACATTGGCGAGCCGTCCACGTGATATCAGATGCACAGCCACGACTCGGACATTGGCAAAGTTTCTCAGCGCTTTTCGTGGGATAGACGCTAACCAACTCTTTCAAGTGTGATCCTAGACGTTTAATAAATCTCACGTCTGAACCGACATACCCACGTTCAGCCGCTTGTGACAATCAGCACTGAAAAAATGTCTGACCTTTACATCTGTATCTTCGATTGATGACAGCTAGTTTGCAGAACTTGTGGCCGCAGCTGTTCTCACAAGTGAGCGTGTTCCGCACTATCCGTTGTGTTTAAATACGTTCGGCCGTGATCAGGCCTCGCGTTATGCGCTCGAGACGGAGAAATGTTCTTTTTTCCCTCTCCTTTCAGTGCATCAAATACAGGTGAAACTTGTAAGATGTAACAAAACAGGAGCATAAGAGTGGTAGAAACACGGAAAACCAGAACAAAATCAGTGACCTCCCGTGGAGATAATCAGAAGGAAACATAGTCGTAGTACCCATATGTACGTAATTATGATAATCTTTCCGAGAGAGTTGAAAAACTCGGTGCCGTATTGCTGCAGCCAAAATGTCCATGTTCTCACCGTTCGCTGTCAAATAGATTGATTGCCTGCATGTCCAAAGTCCCTCTTCCAAGTTCCAACCTTGGGACGTGCACACAACTCTTGAAACGTACGGGATGATTGCTCGGACGGTGCATCGACTGGCTCCTCTGTTTATTTCAATACCTCGTTGAAGAGTAATGTGTGCATTTGTATATAGACTCAACGCGCTTACCACGGATCTAGGCCATTATTCTACTATCCGGTCCATCCTGATTTATCACCGGTAAAATATATTTTCCTGACATGTTCACAGGTCAGCCGAAACTTCTCGTGCTCCCGCAGTTGGTTGAATGAGAATGTTCTCTAGACATATATCAACTTGGTAATGTGCATGGAACGGATGGAAGTCACCGCTTCATGCGAGACAACAATCCATCATCTATCGCGCAAGTGCCATTTTCGGGAATGATTTCACCACTGTTTTCCAGAAATCTATTGATGTCAACTTCATGAACGAACTTCTTCGTCACAAGGGTACCACGGGCGCGCTGATAGCCCCTTGTTGCGCCCAAAGCAGTCGAAGTTCCTGGCGTTGCCACCGATGTCGGAGGTATCAGTTGGCACTTCCTGCTCGGTTTATAGAGTAGCAATGATGTATGTCATACAACAGGTGTTGCTCATGGATACTGTAAGAGTCTCGCATGTTGACTATCATCACGTATAGAAACTTGTATAGATGAAGCTTGGTCAAGAGCCTTCCGTATTTCCTTCCCAAAGTAAGCGGTCGCGAATCGGCAATTGGAAAACAAGCGATCAATGATGGTGCGTCTCAGATCAGCACGTCCATTGTGTTTAATTTAGCACTTGATATGGATTCATTTTGGAAGCCATATTATCTTGTAAGTGAGAACACGATGTCTGGACAAGAGTGGGTCAGGTATAAGCGTGTAAACACACGAGGTAAAAAGCTTTCACTATCGGAACGGCACTTGTAGGCAAAAACGTTATGATCTCGAGGTAGAAACGCTTAGGAGCCGCAGTAACTATTCATCGTTTTTGGCGATGCTTTTGTTCTTCAAAGTTAGCACGCGCCACATATAAGGTTCAAAGGACGAGGCAAACAGGGTCTAGGCCACCTCCGCGTAGTCCAGGGACTTGCCACCCGTTCTTCCACTTCTTGGGGTGACTGCAGCAATTACCATGCCAGGACTACGGTTGCGACTCGTCTGAAGAAGCACAGTCCGGGAAACGGGAATTGAACACCTTAATTGTCTCGCTCTTGCCGACTGCAGGGCTACTGCGCAGCCGTTTTGCAGATCTTCGTCCGCCGAAAATGCTCTTGTCCCAGCAGGGACTTGCAGGTTTAGAACACCGGTTGACACCGCCCGGCGACGTGATCGGCAGTTTGATAATTAGAAGTTTGCGGGGAACATCTAAGAAACCGATATTGGCTTAGAGTTTGACTTCGGGGAGTCAAAGTAGCACATGTGGGCAAACCAGTAGTGGACAGATCCACCGATGGTGGGTGGGATACAACGGTGTCGAGGTTCGGCCTTGCACCGATCCGCGTGGAGGGTTTTTCTAGAATGGTCATGGAACGACACAAACCAACTAAACTCGATTGGGGAAGATTTGCGTAAAAGGAAAGGATGCGTTGATGGTGCGCAGATCCCTTGCTCAGCCATCCCATGTCCGTGTGTCATGGGCTTCGCAGGATGACAATCACAAATTCAAGATCGTCGTATTTATGTATACGGTACCTTTTTCCCACGAAGACATCGTTTGTTTTGTTTCGTCGGACCACTGACCGACCAGAAGAAGGGTCCTTTGCGTGGAGATCCACGCTTCGATTGTCATCGATTCGGGTTTGACGGTACTGGAGGGAACCCGACAATGTCACAGACGGCAATCTGCAGAGCTGGAATCGATGGCCCCATCTAACTTTGCGGCACACGGTGGTCCTCGGAATTGGATAGGTGGTAATTGTGGACTGAGTATGTAATGGAGCAGCCAAAGAGGCGGTCATTATAGCTTGTATCAAGCGGCAAATCGACACTTACCAAATGAGTCAAGACACTGGAACGGCTAATCAGGATCGGGTTCAGCGCCAATCCCTCTATTTATTCCTCATTGGGTATTGTGTTTGCCGATATTCTCATCGCCGTGCCTCTAATGCATCAGATCACCCATTTAGATCCTTCTTTTCACCATGGACTTGCTCGGAATTCTCCTTTTGGCCACCCCAGGCGTTCAAGAAGGCAGTCTATCCACTCAACCTCTTGACTAAACCCTTCCCCCCCCTTTTCCCGGCGCTAAACCCTCGGACACATACCACTTGCCCTTATTCTCAACCTTGATCGTCTCGGTAGTGCCTCATAAATAACAAGTCCGCCGGGATTCCCCTTCACACCCCCTCAATAATTGTCTTCAATGTCGCCAAGTAGTGTCGTCCTACCCAGCATCCGCGAGATATTTCCTGGTATGCGAGCATCAGTAGATTTCTTGACATGGACTGATCAATTTAGAACATCTTCCAAGGGACACTCGCCACACCCATTCCACTGTAACCCGCTGCCGAGACTCGGTATGTTGTACTTTCTTGGCCCACTGATTCTCGGTATTCACAGCTGTCGCAGACATCTTCTCAACGCGTGAATGCTGTCTCGGGTCCCTTGGTCCTCTCCACTCTGCAGCGTCACGCACACGCCGTTAGCTCACAACTACCCACATCTCCTGGCTCTGTCTCCAAGGAATTCCGTTCGCCGTCTTCCAGACAACAAGCACAGCGCGAAAGCGGTCCTCGCTCACCTCCTTCGGTCTTTTCCTTTGATGTGCTGCGCTCTGATCCAGCTAGTTCGTCGCTCGAGCACATTGCTTCGAGTGCTACATACCCAAACCGAGGAGGCACCTCCACGAGCTTCGCTCACCAGCCTCAAGGCGAGATGCTAGGTGGATCCATCTTCAGACTCTCCGTTTCGGACCATGAAGTCAGCCACGACGCTATGACGCGAGGCATAGGCCAACCTCGCCCTTTCCGCAGCAGTTTCATCACCTCTGTGCGTGAACCTGATTACGCGAGTGCCATGACCTCTCCTCATGATGGTTACGCTGCTGGCATCATCTCGTTTCCTGCAAGCCCACTTGCGAGTTCTCAATCTGGTCGCGGGCGCTCGCCTGATGACCCTGATGTCGCGAGCGATGGTGATCTCTCTGGTTCTCACAATGGAAAGAAACATGTTTGCCCGACATGCTCCAAACGCTTCAACCGGCCCAGTAGCCTTCGAATCCATGTCAATACACATACTGGTGCCACTCGTAAGCCGCGTCCCTTGTGCTTCCTTGTCATAATTTAAACAACGCCGTTGTTTTAGCCTTTCGGTGTCCCTGGCCGAACTGTGCGCGTGAGTTCAACGTGAACTCGAATATGCGTCGACACTATCGAAATCATACAACTCCAGCGGCGCCTCGACCTCAAGCCGTTGACAATCGTCGTCGGCGAAAACGAGGGTCGCCTACCGACATCGTTTTCATTCCCGGAGATCCCCGTACCGAAACGCACAAGACAAGTCCATTCATGCATCCCCCCATCGCTAGTCAATCGATGGGACATGATTCAGACGTATCTGATGACGAGGAAGACGAACTCGACTCGTCGCAAGAAGAGGTGTCTCCTGTCAACATGACATCTAGACAGTACTGGGGGGGACAGACGAGCAGTCGCCATGACAAAGATCGTTACGGCTCACGCCCCTCGTCGAGTCGGTACTCCCAATCACACGTGCGCTCAGGTCAGCCGGGGGTTCTCCCATCGTCTGCGTCACCTTCGCCGCCGCTGCGCACATATACATACAGCCCGTCGGCACCTTATAGTCGATCGTTTGATGATTCGAAGGTATCCACGGCACTGCGTCCCGCGTTCCATTTGAAACCTGTTTCGACTGGAGACCAGCCGATGTTTATATGAGAGGTTTCTCCGCCTTTTTTCTCTTATCCTCAGATAGACTATGTAGGAATGGCTGTTACTGTGCGGTTTTGTTGTTCACAAATTATATTGTTCGCCGTCGTATCTCGGCGATTCGGGGAGTACTTCTCATTATTGTCACATATGGCGTGTTGTAACATGTATATGTATATTCCCACCTACCATAGTATACCTCCACTTTTGTGGAGAGTTGAAATGCTGGCATTTAGGAAATTAAGATTGATAAGAGCGGACAGATTCATATGGATGAAATTGAGGAATCCTGTGAAGTTGGAAAGGTGCATGCCTTCCAGAAGTCACAATTGTCCCACGTAGGGTGCCGCATGGAGCCTTCCCACCTGATCAGAAACGAGGGCTGTGAAGGAGAGATTGTTACCACGTATCACGAGACGGTTCTGAACATTGTTTGAATAGCGGTAAGGAGAACATTCGACCCGAAAGACCGAGTTGAAGGTTCCTCGGAGTCCTCCGTTTGACACCCATTACGGATACATGCTGATTTTTTTGCGCAGCAATTGAGGATTTGATTTCATCTTTTTTTACTTCTTCTGTTGACTTTTTTTTTCCTGAAAAGGTTTGGAGGCTCAGTGTCGACGTGGAGCACGATAGCTGACATGACAGATCGCGAACAAGAGAGAAATGTACGGTATATCGGCCAATGGAATGAATTCTATAGGATTTTTTTTTGTAACGAAACCCTATGGGCACCTCGGATCACAAGGAGTGAGCGCACACGCGCAGATGAGCGCTAAATTCGGCAAGTGGCCAATCAATTTCTAAATTTGCTAAATCCGTGGGGTTTATTGATGCGGTTGTTTGTTTTGGGTGAAAACAAAATGTTGGCCCCGTTTGTGCCGATCAATCGGTTCCTGTCAATCAAAGATATGTTAGAAAACCACCCTTTTTTGCAACGTAAATCTCTGTTTCCTCGTTGGTGAATATCAGGAGCAAAGGTTTCCCACTTTGATCGTTGTGAAGCGAAACATTCAGATTTCGTTGCTAAAGTGTTGCAACCCAAACTCGCGCCTACAAACAAGGGTAGGATGATGCGACCTCGTTGATGTCAAAGAAAAATTGTTCGGTCAGATCTGCGCTGATCGATTTTCGAACGTAAACCTTCACTATTCGTCGATAAGATCAAAAGGAAAGATAACGTCTCTGTCATCGCTGAAGCACACCAAGCTGGCGCCCATCAACAATGACAGAATGATTCAATTGTTCATTACGTTCGGCGCTGATCGATTTTTTGAATGTAAAGCTCATGTTTTTCCTTCGATGAGATCATTCAACGTATCCTGTCTGATAGTCTGTCAAAGAAGGAAGACCATTGGGTCTGTTGGTTGCTAGAACGTCTGCACCAGACTTGCGTTAACCAACAAGGGATTTTACGTTGATTCGCTACGTTCAGCGCTCATCAGTTTTGTCAACGTAAATCTTCACTACACGTCGTTGAGATCATTTAACGTAACACATCATGTCTGATCGTTTGTCAAAGGAAACATTCAGATTCGTTGCTGAAGCACCAAACTTGCAGGGTTGGATGATTCGACCTCGTTGCGTTCGTGAAAGACACGGAAGAAATGTTGTTGGCGCTTATCAGGAGGTGGACTAGATACCCCGGTGCTACCTGATGTCATGGGAGATGTAGGGCTCCATTACTCGTAGATGAAGATCAGTTTGATCGTTGTCGGAATGAATAGTCCGATTGAGTGTTCGTTGCTAAAGCCTGAGCACACACCCGGACTTAGGCCCGGAAACAAAGGGGCGGGGTGATTCGACTTCACTGGTTCATAGGTGTAATTTTTGTTCATCGCGTCCGGCGCACATCAATGTAAAATTTTCCTTCTTCGTCATCGATGAGATCGGCATGTATCTAGTTAGCGCCTTTGACGGGATGGAAACATACCTGGCTTGCGCCCGCCAACGGGGAGGGGTGAGATGATTCCGACTAGACCTCGTTTATTCGTTGTAGATGTTCATCGCGTCTGGCGGTTATCAGAAGGTCAGTTTTAGTTTACATGATGCCATGGCATAAATAGGGGAGTCCCTCTTTGGCAATTTGGCGAAACACCCGGACTTTGCGCCCGCCAACAAGGGGCGGGGTGATTAGACCTCGTTGAAATTTTTTCGCCGCGTTTGGCGGTCATCAGAGGTCGACTGACTCTGTCGGTGAGATCAGTAGCGCTCTTTGATTGTTTTTCGGTGTAATCCGGTTCGGTGTGCTCGTTGCTAAAGCTTGATGTATTCATTCATGGGCCCGTCTACTGACAGAGTGATTCAAGAAAGCATGTATTTTTCGGCTTCGGCATTAGGCGTCGGTGTTTGTTTTTTTCGGACGGAGTATGCCGTTCGCCGTAGATGGGCTCGATGCCGACGGCACGGAAGGAGGGTACGTACACCTCTGTAGCGGCACTGGGCTTGTACAGTAGTGAGATCGTTCGTTCCGTGAAGAGGGAATCGCGTCAAGTTTTGGTTGCCCATCATTTAGGAGGTCTGTCGACTCCGAGCCGAGCCTCTAGGAAGGAGGGGTTACAGCTGTCCCTCTTTGGTAAGTTTGCAACCACACCCTCCTATAGGGTGGGATGATATGACCTCGAAATTTGTTCGCCGCGTTTGGCGGTCGTTAGGAGGTTAACTTGATAAAGATTGAACTTTAAGTTTGAATCCTTAGGGGTTCCTTTGGAGTCACTTCCCTCTCTTTTTTCGGAAGGGACCGTGATTGACGATTCGATACGCGTCACACTGGACTTGTTTTTGTTTGCCTGCCTGCGAATTTTTCAATTGGAAAGGGCGGGATGATTCGACCTAGTTTGGTTCGGTGTGATTTGTTCGTCGCGTTTGGCGCTTGTCAAGTTTATGTAAAGTGAACGTGATAGAGGGAGGGATGCGGGTGTGCAGCTCAGCTGTAGTTACTCGTTGATGAGATGAGTCAACAGGAAAAAAAAAGGGTTCGTGAGTTTTTCGTTTTTCTGAAGTCGGATGCCTGCCTCATTACAAGGACGGAATGGTGAGATAATTTCTAAGGAGAGGTACTCTCTTTGGATTCGTTGATAAAGCCCGGACAGCACACCACAGCAAGTGTTTCCTCCACACAGTAAGTTGATGTTTGGTCGTGGTCGTGGTGGCATTCGTTCTTTCATTTCTTCGTTTTCGTCATGGTTTTTTTTCGCCGTAGATGGGGTCGATGTCGGTATCAGTGGACGGCTCGGAAGGAGGGTACGTAGCGGCACGCACTGGGCTTGTGCGTACAGGGGATCGTTCGTTCCGTGAAGAGGGAATCGCGTCATGATTTGGTCGCCCATCGACTCCGAGCCGAGTCTCTAGGAAGGAGAGATTACAGCTGTCCCTCACCCCGCCAATAGGGTGGGATGATTTGACCGCCGCGTTTGGCGGTCGTTAGGAGGTTGACTCGATACCTTTGGTGCTACCTTGATAAAGGTTGAACTTGAAGTTTGAATCCTTAGGGGTTCCTTTGGAGTCACTTCCCTCTCTTTGATCACGGTTTTCGGAAGGGACCGTGACGCGTCACATTTGGACTTGCCTGCCTGCCTGCCTGCGAATTTTCAGTTGGAAAGGGCGGGATGATTCGACCTAGTTGGGTTCGGTGTGATTTGTTCGTCTCGTTTGGCGCTTGTCAAGTTTAGGGACAGAGGGAGGGATGCGGGTGTACAGCTGCACACCTTGCGCGAATCGGGATGTAGTTGTTTGTTCTCCGTAAGAAAAATTGTTTGTGTGCTTACTAGTACTCGGTGCTGTGAACATGATGTCGGGCATAAAGTTACTCGTCGATGAGATGATGTCAATAGGAAAAAAAGGGTTCGTGAGTTTTTCGTTCCATGTAGTCGGATGGTAAGATAATGATAAAGGAGAGGTACCCTCTCTTGATAAAGCCCGGACACCATGGCTGCGTTGGTTCGTTTTCGTCACGGTTTTTTGATGTAGAGAAATTTGTTTGTCGCGTTCGGATGTATACCTGGTCCGTCGTCGATGATCTGAAGTGGCGGGAGGGATACGGTTGTAACTCTTTAGCGCAATCGGACTGGGATGTTGATTACGAGCATTTTTGATTGGTACTAGGGATATGCGGGACAGTAGGTCGGCGATTCAGTAGACGCTGATGCCCTGGTAGCCCCGGTGTGGTGTGATTCGTTCTCCATTGCATCAGGTATGCGTTACGTCGGGCTTTTTTGGTCGAGGAAGGAAAGGAAAAATTGGGGCGCAAGTCGGTGTTTTTGTTGTGCGGTGTCTTTTTAGCACACGGAGTGCGTTTTAGAATATGGGAGGTCGAGTCGCTATGCTTGAATGACAAAGATACTCGTCGATTCCCGGCATGTCATTCCCGCGACACTTTTTTGATTTGAAGGTTTGCGATGTTTGTGCGAGTCGGTGCTGCGGTGTACCCGGGTTCGTTGTCCTTTAAAACACGGGCGGGAAAAAGTTTGTTTGGAGGTAATCGGGATGATACCCTCCCTTTTCAGTCAAGAGGTGCATCCGGGATACGTCATGTGGGTTTTTTTGCCCGGCATGGGTGGGGAATTATGTAGGAAGTCGTTTGCGCGAGTCGGCAGTTTACGGAGAATCATTAGAGATGAGATTCTTGGTGTTTTCTTTTTAGCACACCCGAGGAGGTGCTGGTTTGCGTGCAATAGGACTTGCATAGATCAAATTTTGTAGATACGAACAAAGAGTACTAGGAAAACTGCACGCCGCCGCAGCTGACGTATGAGCCGTCGGGGGCTCGGCTACGCATGACCCAGAGTTCGACGGTGTGGACGGGGACGACGGCGGCTGGACCGAGGTCGATGGGGATGGGGGACGATGCGGGGAGGGGGCGGGTTGGGTGGAGGATGTCGAGGGCGGGGCTGGCGAGGATGTCGGCAAAGCAAAGGGGGCGGCGGTTGATGGTGCAGTGGAGCTGGGGGGCGGTTAGTGCGGGGAGAGGTGGGTGGGGAAGCAGACCTTGAGGGGCCTGGTTTCGGTGATGTAGCCGGCGCGGGTGAACTCGGTGCGGACGAGGTCTGTGGGGCGTGAGTGGGCGTGGGATGGGGGGATGGGACGTACTGGCGATCTGGCAGAGGGCGGGGGAATTGCGAGGGGCGAGGTAGAGGACGTTGGAGCGGAAGACGTCGAGTGCGTCGAGGGTGACTGGGACGACGTGGGCGATTGCGTTGATGCGGGGCTGGAGTGAGCGAAGGAGGGCGAGGGCGGGGTCGATGGTGTCGAGGGTCATCACGCCGAGTGTCAGATGGAGGCGGGCCGGGGTAATGGGGATGCCAAGGGCACGCTGGAACGCAGCGACTTTGGCGCAGAGGGCGGGGCTTGTGTTGAGTGGAATCGCTAGGACTGGGACGGGTGAGTGAGGCGGCGATCATGGCAGGACACTTACAGTGAGTGGGCATGCTTAGTCAGCATCCTCATTTCTAAACGTCTACGATGAGCGGCGATCGGTGGGCGGCGTTCAACGGGGAACTGCTGCGTCTGCTGCGCCACGACGTCGACCCCAACATCCTAGACAATGACGACTCTCCAAATGCAATCCTCCGCGCCGTCGCCGCCCTCGTCCGCCGCCAACACGACCCCACGCCCACGCCCCTCCACCACGCACTCGCTGACACACCCATCGCCGGCATCCCCTGCCCCACCTGCGGTCGTCCATCACCCGACGCCCTCACCACCCCGCCCACCATCCTCGAACGCGAACCCCCACCCGACCTCCCTGTCTTTGACAACGAGCACGACGAGCTCCTCTTCCTCCGCGACGTCCTCCACCCCCTCCGCGAGCAGGCACAGGAACTCCAGCTCCTCAAGGACCAGGTCCAGGACATTGCCCGCGTCTGCAACGCCGTCGCCCGCGGCGACCTCTCCCAGAAGATCACCGTCCCCGTCCAGGGCGTCGTCATGGTCCAGCTCAAGGACGTCATCAACACCATGGTCGACAAGCTCGGCCAGTTTGCCAAGGAAGTCACCCGCGTCAGTCAGGAGGTTGGCACAGAGGGGTCCGTGTACCTGTCATTCTGTCATTCTGCCTCTTATCATCCTCCAGTAAACTCGGCGGCCAGGCACTCGTGCTCGACGTCGAAGGCACGTGGCGCGAACTCACCGGCGTCGTCAACAAGCTCGCTGCCAACTTGACCAATCAGGTACCTCCTTCCATCCCGCCTGTCACCCAGTCTCATCCCCGCTATAGGTCCGCTCCATCGCCAAAGTCACAAAGGCCGTCGCACTCGGCGACCTTTCCAAGCAAATCGAAGTCGATGCCCGCGGAGAGATCCTCGACCTTAAAAACACAGTCAACGGCATGGTTGTCCGGTGCGCGTACCCCGTTTCTCGCTTCTTCTCCCTTTGACCCCCCGCAGACTCCGCGCACTAGCATCTGAAGTCACCCGCGTCACACTCGAAGTCGGCTCACAGGGAAAACTCGGCGGCCAGGCTTACGTTCCAGACGTCGAAGGCGTCTGGTTCGAGCTCGTGAGGAATGTAAGTGCCGCTGTCTCTCGACGCCTCGTCACTCACACAAAAAAAGGTCAACCGCATGTGCTCGTCACTCACAGACCAAGTCCGGTCAATCGCCAACGTCACTACTGCCGTTGCGCGCGGCGACCTCACTCAAAAGATCGAAATCAGCGTCGAAGGCGAAATGTCCACTTTGAAGAGTACGTGTGCGCGGTGTGTATCCCTTGCGTGTGCTCACGAGTACAGGCACCGTCAACTCGATGGTAGATCAGCTGTCGGCGTTTGCGAGCGAGGTCACCCGCGTCGCGCTAGAAGTCGGCACACAGGGTATCCTCGGCGGGCAGGCTACCGTCGAGGGCGTCCAAGGCACCTGGGCCGACCTCACCCGCAACGTCAACGTGCGTTTCGGTTTAAATACCAATTCCACACCTGCCTAACACCCGTATAGAAGATGGCATCGAACCTGACGGACCAGGTACGTTCGATTTCAGAGGTGACAAAGGCGGTGGCGCAGGGCGATCTTGGCAAGCTCGTCAATGTAGATGTGCAGGGCGAGATGTTGGATTTGAAGATGACGGTTAATTCGATGGTTGCGCAGCTTAGTACGCTTGCGAATGAGGTCACGAGGGTGTCGCTCGAGGTTGGGACAGAGGGGATCTTGGGCGGGCAGGCGTATGTCCCTGATGTTCAAGGGATGTGGAAGGTGCGTGGTCGAGGGCCGCGGTGTGTGTTTTCCGCTGACGCTGGCCCAGGTGCTGACGGACAATGTAAACTTGATGGCGAATAACCTGACGTCGCAGGTGCGCTCGATCGCGCAGGTTACCAAGGCCGTCGCGGGTGGGGATTTGACAAAGAAGATTGACGTTGATGTGCGTGGGGAGATACTCGAGCTCAAGGAGACTGTCAATGGCATGACAGAGTCGCTTAGTGTTTTTGCGGACGAGGTTACGCGCGTCGCGAGGGAGGTCGGGACGGAGGCTAGGTTGGGCGGTCAGGCGAGGGTTACGAATGTCGGTGGGACGTGGAAGGATTTGACGGATAATGTTAATGTCATGGCGAATAATGTGCGTGTGTTGTAGTTCTGTGGTGCGTCGTTGACGTACGTGTTGGTAGCTGACGCTGCAAGTACGGAATATCGCGGTTGCGACGACTGCGGTTGCGCGTGGGGATCTGACGCAAAAGATTACGGGCGTGAGCGTCAGCGGGGAGATGCTCTCGCTTGTTAATACTATCAATGATATGATTGATCAACTTGCGATTTTCGCAAAGGAGGTGAAAAAGGTCGCGAGGGAGGTTGGGACGGAGGGAAAGTTGGGTGTGCAGGCTGAGGTTGGGAACGTTCAGGGGATGTGGCAGGAAATCACGTACGTGTGTGCGCGATACTGGCGCTTTTATATGTTTGACACGCGTAGGCTTTCGGTGAACACTATGGCGAGTAACCTCACGACGCAGGTACGCGGGTTCGCGCAGATTTCTGCGGCGGCGATGGATGGCGATTTCACGCGGTTCATTACGGTCGAGGCGAGTGGCGAGATGGACTCGCTCAAGACGCAGATTAATCAGATGGTTTATAACCTACGCGATAGTATACAGAAGAATACGGCGGCGAGGGAAGCGGCAGAGTTGGCGAATAGGAGCAAGAGTGAGTTTTTGGCAAACATGTCGCATGAGATTAGGTGAGTGGTTGTGTGCGCAGGGGTCGTGTGTGTGTGTGTTGATGCTTAACGACGGGGGGCTAGGACGCCGATGAATGGGATTATAGGTATGACAGAGTTGACGCTCGATTCGGATTTGAATCGGTCCCAGAGGGAGAGTTTGTTGCTCGTGCATAGTCTTGCGCGCTCGTTGTTGTTGATTATTGATGATATTTTGGATATTTCGAAAAGTAAGTGAGTGCGTGCGGTGCGTGGTGTGGCTGATGTTCCCTAGTTGAAGCAGGGCGTATGACGATGGAGGCTGTTTCGTATTCGCTTCGGCAGACGGTGTTTGGGATCCTCAAGACGCTCGTCGTGCGCGCGTCGCAGAATAATCTCGATTTGACGTATGATGTCGAGCCGGATATCCCGGACCAGCTTATTGGTGACTCGCTCCGCCTTCGGCAGGTTATTACGAATCTCGTTGGTAATGCGATCAAGTTTACGCCGAGCAAGACGTCTAGGAAGGGCCATGTCGCGCTTAGTACGCGTTTGTTGGCGCTTGATGATCAGAGCGTCACGATTGAGTTTTGTGTTATGGATACGGGCATTGGGATCGCGAAGGATAAGCTTAATTT
This sequence comes from Termitomyces sp. T73sscA, assembly GCA_017657235.1. NCBI lineage: Eukaryota > Fungi > Basidiomycota > Agaricomycetes > Agaricales > Lyophyllaceae > Termitomyces > Termitomyces sp. T73sscA. The sequence goes on along the minus strand of JAGGAP010000073.1, from coordinate 33,111 downwards.
GATTTTTGATACGTTTTGTCAGGCGGATGGGTCGACGACTAGGGTGTGTTGTGGTGCTTGTTTTTTGATTCTGGTGGCTGATTTGTTTGGTAGGAGTATGGTGGGACGGGGCTTGGGCTTTCGATCTCGAAAAGGCTTGTTAACCTTATGCAGGGGAACATGTGGGTGGAGAGCGAAGTGTCCAAGGGCTCAAAGTTCTTTTTTACTATCACCTCGCAGATTAGCCATTCGTCGATCGAGAGCGTGCTTTCGAAGATGTCGCCGTTTGCGAAACGTACGATTTTGTTCGTGGATTCGTTGTATGACGATACAGGCGTCGTTGAGCGGATAAAGGAACTTTGTCTTCGGCCGCATGTCGTACATCTCGTTGGCGAGGTCGCGGATAAGGAAAAGTGTCCGCATATTGATACGATTGTCGTTGATTCGTTGAACGTCGTGAGTACTTTTTTGTTGGGTTCTCCGCGCATTGATGGATGTGGTTTGGTTAGACTGAGTGTATACGCGAGTATGAGCATTTGCGGTATATACCTATTGTGTTACTTGCGCCTTCGATGCCTCGTCTTAATTGTAGGGTGTCTTTTGTTTCTTGTGTTTGATGATTTTGTGACTCTCCCTTAGTGAAATGGTGTCTTGATAATAGCATCAGCGCGCAGCTTACGACGCCCGTAACGGTGCAGGACCTCGCGTCGGCGCTTATATCGGCGCTAGAGTCTAACACTGTCAGTCCGGTCGCTGCGCCCAACGACGTCACGTTCGATATACTCCTCGCAGAGGATAACCTCGTCAATCAGAAACTGGCTGTCAAGATATTGGAAAAGTACGGACATACGGTCGAGATTGCGGAGAATGGGAGTTTGGCGGTCGATGCGTTCAAGGGACGCGTTGCGCAGAATAAACAGTTTGATATTATACTTGTGAGTTTGTGGTGTGTTGGGGTGTGGTGTGGTGTTGATTGCACGTAGATGGATGTTTCGATGCCGTTTATGGGCGGTATGGAGGCGACGGAGCTTATACGCTCGTACGAGATGCATCGCGGTCTCACTCCGACTCCTATTATTGCTCTCACTGCTCATGCTAGTACGTCGTCGACGCGTCGTGTGGGTTCGTATATATTCTGACTGGTCTTGCGATAGTGATTGGTGATCGCGAGCGATGCCTTCAGGCGGGTATGGACGACCATATAACCAGTGCGTGGAATTTGTGTCTACTTGTATGGTATTTTGATGGGATTGTAGAACCGCTTCGCCGTGGTGATTTGCTTAATGCTATTGGAAAGCTCGCTGGCGAGAGAGGCGCTGCGAAACATCATCGTCGTGCGCCTCCTGGATTGGAAGCACTTCGTCTCCAGGATATACCTCGTTGAATTCAATCCAAGGATCCGACTAGACACATCATGTCCATTTCATCTACCCCCCTCCGTGTTCATCTTGTGATTGCTGTGATGATATCATCGTTTTGTGTATACATACATACACACTTATTCCCCATGTTCTCTTGCATATCCCTCTCTCATCTCATCTCTTGTAGCGGCCCCCTCATATAACCAATGTTTGCTTCGTTACGTTACGACTCACTCTCCTCTACTCGGTTACTGTACTGTACTGTCAGACACTTACCCCCTCATCATATGCTGCTGAATTGTATCCTTTTTTTTTTTTGCGTGATAGTATGTATTCTTCAGATCAACATGCGTTACACTGGTAGCAGCGCATGTTTTCAGCCTTCAGGCAACCGCATGTTCTTCCAAAGAGAAAATTACCTGAAATATCCAGTACACGTGCAAGTAACCCGAACACGTTTTCTTCCTTTTCCAATGCACCCTCGACATACATAAGAATCTATGTATACCAAATTTCAAAAATCTATGGCAACTTTATCTCCGCCGCTGTCATCGGTATAAACAACTGTATATCATCGATTTCCGCCGCAATACTTGATCTCTGTGAGCCAAGGATCAGGCCTGATGTCACCTGCAGTTCAACTTTGTTCGACACACTCGTGCTCCCTTTTTCTCCTTTGTTCGGTGCTTTTGAGGAACCTCTTATTGGCCGAATCGGTATCGAACTTCACCAACACTTTGGCGCCCGTGATAACGTGCCTTCTTCTCGCCACGTCATAGACTTCTGGACGCCGCTGCCCATAAACGGCTGTGTGGATCATGCAGAGACTCACAACGCTTCTTTTGCATTTTCCATACTCCATGTTTTCCTTTGCGTCGTACCTGGTTCTGCCCTGAATCTTTTTTGCCTCGAAGAACGCGCGCGTCTTTCAGCACTAGTCAGCATAAATCACAACGTGGGAGCAAGGTGACGTGCAAGTCCCTTGGGGATAACGCGAACAAGGAAGAGAAACACGCGGTGACTCATTACGATGATCCAGTTTGCGGAAACGACCATTCGGTTGTTTTATACTACAAGAGGCAAGTCCGTTTTGGAACAGGTATCCCTCGCCTGTGACCTTTTGAAAACATCAGGGCAGGCAGTGAACATTTCTCGTCACTCGTTCGCCGAGGACAGTCGCTGAATTGTCAACTGAACTACATACAAACCGGCTCGACAGAGTTGTCCGCTCGCGCCACCCTGCATCTCGTTCCTTCTCGAAGCAAGGAATTGACATTTCTCTTCACTGGATAAACAACAAGTCTGTCAGAAGCCCGTAACCTTGCCCGTTGTGAGAATGTTCAGGTGAACTGGTTTCAGGAAAAACCTTACGCCGCGGTGAACTCGACGTCATTAACCCGAGCAGAAGCGTTGGTGTGATATGATTTGTATGTAATAGTCATCCAGGACATGTTCAGAATGACTTAGATATAGATTGCGACACAAATCCGTTAACCATTGTCTCTCATTCTGTTCCCTCAAGGTGTGATGGATCGACACGCTAGTAAACATCAGAACGATGCACTTCGTAGATTATATCCTCATTATTCCACCTCGTCCAACTGCGAATATACCGGGAAAAAGCGCTCGATAGTCTATTACGCGGTCCATTCTGCAAGATACCATCCCTATCAGGCGTTGGGGGCGGTGCGCATCTTTACTCTCGATTACCTACTCCTGTTGACTTACTCTGCCTCCATCAGGTGCACGATGGCGATGCACACCATGATCTTGTCGTTGATCGTGAAGGCGAGGTCGCTTGAGGCATGGTCTGTTGTGGTAAGCATTGTCTCACTTATCATGAGCCTGGCCCCCATCTGTTGTTAGTTTTATAACACTCAAAGTAGTACGATCCGGAAGTTCTTGAAAAAACGTCACATATTAGAGCGAACATTTGATAAGCGAAAGTCGTACTGCCATCGTGTACATTTGCCAAATCTGAAAACTTGATAACGTTTGAACTATGGGTCATCGGGACTGCGACTGTAAGATTTACAGCGGTTTGAATGAGGGTATTTTACTTCGATTCACCAACCCGAGCTGATCAAACAACCAGGCTCATATTCGATGGAGACGTGGAGAGTCAAGGACGGATGATAACCAAAAATACCTCATCGACTCGTTGCTTGCGTGAAGTCTCTGTCAACGAACGAAACCTATTGCCTCGTGCTTGATCTTGCCTGTGTCTTCATTCAATAAAGGTGAGACGCGAGACGCACCAGCTTGAAGCTTGAAGCCTTCCGAGTGATTTGGACGAGAGATAATGGTACATTGTTGATCGTCTGTTGATCAAGTCTGGGTATGGCATCGAACACCCTCCTTTCATTTTTCTGCGGCAAAGGACCAATAACATAGACGAATGGCAGGAAAAAAGAAAGAAGCAGATGATAAGTTGCCCGGGGCCCGTGAGCGACATCCGAGACCGGTAAACAATGACGACTCTAGATAAGTAGTTAGGGACATGCCAGCATGAGACCAAGACGTGAATGGTTGTGTGAGGAAACTTTATTGTTCGACCCAGCTGTGTTGCTCCTGCAAATATTGACTAGTGACTCGTTCTCTAAATTGTGAACGAGATGGGTGTTGAGCATCTTACCTTTCAGAAATAGTGGTGTATTGAACTGGTATGATGGGGGGCACATAGCATATTAGAGGATGGCTTGTGACCATGCTAGCAGAGGAGTCGCGAGACAACGGAGTAGTCTTTGCTTTTGTGATGCTTCAGGAGTATGCCAAGAAAGATCAACTGACAATACTCATTCCACCTGTAGTGCTTTCGAGACGGTTTACGAGGGATAGCCAACAACATCTGCATTATAATATATATGCATGTCCAAGAAACCAAACAGCGTATACAAAAAATCCGAGTCCAATTGTATATCGAGTCTCACCTCAACACCCAATTGCACCAGGACTCGGCCCTGCCTTTCCTGGAGCACGTCTACCCCTACTGCCTGTGTCGCCCGTCTCCCTTTCGATCCTCATCGCGCCAAACTCTTGCGCCAAATCATAACACCCAACGACGGACGTCCTCTGCACGGGTGTAGATGTGGGTGTGTTCGAGTCCATCAGGATCGACATTGACGGCGGTCGGGGCACGACGAGTGGGGAAACCATGTTGGGTGTCGTACCTCCGCTGCCTCTTCCAGAGGCACCCGGCCTCGCCTTCACTTTCGCTTTCGGTGCCGGCGGCTTGGTGGTGGGAACGAGGAGCGCCTGAAGGAGATACAATGCCATATACGCGTCGTTGCCCGCGTTGTGCATCGCGACGGCGTAGTGTTGCGGGGCAGCGGGGAGGGAGCGTAGTGCGTTCTCGAGGGAGAGTGTGGACCCGTGTGCACGGGGCTGGTTGGTGCGAGGGTCGAGCATGATACCGCGTGCGCCGGAGGAGTGCAGTGTGCGTTCAAAGGTCGCGGTGTCGATTGTTAGAATATTATGTGGGAGCTCTAGAGGTGAGGTTATAGAGGAAGAGATGATGAAGAAGGAAAAAAAGACGGACTGATTTTCATGTCCTCAAGACGGGCGAGGTCGCCTGTGATACCGTGTGCGACGAGGACGAGGGTGTTTGGGGTCGTTTCTGAGTCTGGGGATGCGAAACTGCTGTTGGGCAGAGTGAGGGGTGGTAGGACGTGGAATGTGGCGGCCAACCTGATAATGGCTTGTATAATCTCAGGGAGCCTGGTTTTCGACACGACCTGGCTTTCGCCGAACTGAATGGCGTGTCAAAATAGGGATGGGAGATAGAAAGCTTTGCGTACAGCATACTGAATGGAATTTAGAGATACATGGGATGCGATGAAGGAGAGGACGCACGTGCCAAGGATGCGTCGGGAAATGTTTGTTGACGACTTTGTCGACATATTCACTGACAATAACGTGTCCTGCTCTGTAATTCATCGACGGATCAGGCGGCCAATGTCCGAGTCTTTCCAACTCGATCTCAGTTCCCACTCACAGAAAAATAAAACAAACGCACGCATCCAAATGGCCACATCTTGCTGCCGCATACCCCCACTCCAAGCAACTGCTCTCATTCCTCTCGCTCCACTCAAAGTCAATCCCCAAAAATGTCCGGTCCCTTCTCTCCCACAGCTCCTGGATCGCCTTGGGCTCCCCCGCCTTGATGCGCATCTTCAGCGCAGAAAGCACCACCGCCGGCAGTGTGCCGTGCAGGCGCTTGTATGACGCATAGTCCGAGATGTGCCGCAGGTGCCGCGACGACGTCTCAAAGGGTGACACCAGCAGGATATTCGGCGCCTGCACCAACGTTTCTCCGAACCGCGTTTTAATCATCTTAAGAAACGCTCCAATCGACGTCAATCTTGTGACAATGTGCGGCTTGCCCGTCCATGCATCCGTGATTGTGATTGTGGGCCAGGAAAACGTGAGGAACTCCTCAAAGGAGGAGAACAGGTGGCCCCACGATCGGTCGTACCTGCTTCGTCCGTCAGAGATCTGGCCTGGAAACCAGGCGCAGCAAAACACACCAGGGGATGTTATGTTGCTGGAAGTATCCTATATAAGCCGAATACACCTGCCCCAAGCGTTACCTTAAAGCCGTCGGAGGTAGCTACTAGCTACGCACGGAATGAAGGTCGTACTCCCATCCCTTTGGATCGACTAGCGTGAAGTCAGACGCCATCTCGAGTCAAAAGGAGGAAGAGTGGGCAGCCAGCATTGACATGGCATTTGATCCGGGGCGATAGGCTTTGAAATAATAAACTGATAAGATGATCATGCGGATATGCCTTATAATTTCTCGGCGAGGCTTGGACTTCACAAGCGTACATATAGAGACACTGACCACCTAGGAGACCAGGAGTCTAATCATTTGACGCTCAGCATCTCGCTCGAGTCGGCCCAGGCCGCAAGCGAGTTGGCCAGGGCTAGAAAGACCACGGACAGCGGAACGAGTGAGGACGGACCTCGCCTCCATAATCCACTTCTAGGTTAGTCAATCACTCTTGCTGTAAAGTCTAGTACACCTTCAAACTCTAGTCCTCACTCAAAATGCCTTCCGTTGATCTCTTGCGTTACCATGAAGGGTTGAAAGCGACAAATTGCGTTGCAGTGGATAGCCTTGTTGGAGAACAAATGGATGAAGAATGATATTCATGGCAGATCAGGATCCAAAGCAATATGTATCAAAGTATTGATCAGCACAATCTATACTTTAAAAGCTGACAGCATCAATATTGAATATGTATATACGGAGCTGAGCCACATCTGGATACTTCCAAGTATCTAAGAACTTTTTTGGGGCGTGCTCGGGTTCAGGAGGTTGACTACCCCATCGAGTTTGAGCGTATTACCGTCGATCGAGCCGGTCGCGGTCCTAAGAGCAGAATTGTGAGTATAAACTGGTCAAACTGTCCACAAATATCTATTCTCGCACGTAATATCATAATCATCTAGAGAGAGAAATGAAGATTATATTTGCTAACAAGCTTGGAGAGGTTAGAAAACACCCACCCAAGTGTAGTTCTACCCCTTCTATCGATGCAAGGGGTGCACCGTAGGAAAGAGCTGCAAGGGCGATGGTGAACAACGGGAAAACCGAGCGCATTTGTAACAGAGTTGTCAACTCGACAGTTGTTGAGATTCTGGCGAAGAAATTGGCTTCAGTGGCTCAATATTTATAGCTAATCTGCGGGCACCCTTACAATACAACCTAAATGTGTGAACGGAAAAATTGAAAATGGACAGGGTCATGAGTTATATGTATTACAATCTATAGATTCGTATCCACAAGAAGGATATTTTATCCATTCCGTATGTAACTTCGACCTTCGAGGGACGAACCAAGAGTGAATATGGGTGCTTAACTTAGTTCGTTCAGTCCACCTTTCTGAGAGAAATTTAAGCATCGTCTGATGAGCTACCGAAGCCGGTGAACTCTCGTTTGAATTCTGTTTTCATGTTCCGTGTAAAATCGTCGAACTGATGTCGTGAACTGTACCCTCAATTCTTCGTTCGCAGTTCGTGGAAATTCTCGAAACTCCGCACCTTCGAGAAAAGTGAACTGAACGAAGAATTGAGCACCCCGAGTGCAATGCTCGGTAGTGAAATAAGTACATATGTTTAAACCATCCATATTTTGCAAGGGTCGATGAAAATATCTCATCAAGGATATATTGCATGTAAACTCGAATGAAATGTGATTAGTAGTCAAAATCGTTGAGACGGATTCCTCCATATATCACAACACGCGCTCCCTCGCCATCAGCTTTTTCGTCGTCATCATCCTCATCGTCTTTAGCACTCTTCTGTTTTCCTCCTTTTCTGCCCATCGTCTTCTCTTGCCTACGTCACTCGCAGATACTTTGCTATCCTCGAGACTTTTGTCAACGTTGACGGGATGCCGTCCAAACTTTCTTTCAATGTACATTCTCACTCTCCATCTCACAGAACATTCCTGCTGCTGCCAGGTTCGTTTTGATCAGTTATATACGGCTACGGAGAAATCATCACATGCTGCTTCCTCAATCTATGCCTTAAAAGAACACTATGTTTTAGATCTATCGAGATCTTTATCTTCCGATATATGGATGGGGTGATCCATTGTACATATTAAAAGGATCATCACATCACCATCATATACGAGCGATAATAGTTTTAGCCATCGGGTAAAGTATGGAATATAAAAATGAAAGTCGGCGTCACTATTTATTCATTCATAAATCGTAAGCAGTCTTGTAAGTCATCCCACCTTAATATTTTCTCCTGGAGAGTTTGTTATACAATAAGTGGCTCCGATGGGGGAGGGCCATGAAAGACGCAGTGGTGGGCGGCTAGGGCGGAAACTCCGACTTGTGATATACAGAATACATGTCCGCCAGTTGCGCGACGAATCATATTGGCAGAACACGTGATGAAGGCGGCAAGTTAAGAGGAAGTGATTCTGGACTGAGGATATAATCTAGTTCTGAGAAATAACGGTTAATGGATGGGAAATTAGTCGACCGGAGATGATTTTGAATTCCGCCTAGATGCCGTCCACGTGCGTTTTGAACTGAAGGTTGTTGATAGGAATGGCTGTCGAGTATTTTCTCGTCGACATTCAGGTTCTAATTCGAACTTCTTCCCCATAAAAACTCCCACTCCTTCATATCTTCATTTGCAACCTCATACTCCTGCTCCGCCTCTGCCGTGAAAGAAGCATACGTAACCCTTCTCATACGACCGAGTGGCAAGCCTGGCCGACGGGGCGGAAGAGACAATGATGCCATCTCAGGAGGAAGCGGCGTATGCGTTATAATATAGTCATCCTGCTCACTTGTCTCAAGAGGCGACAAAGGCGAAGTAGGTACGACGAGCCTCAATTTCATCTGGCTACGATGAGACTGGATGGTAAGATTCCTGGTGAGCACCAGGTGGGTGAGCCTTCGGGATTTTGGGTTTAGGGTTTTGAAGGTCGTACTTCCATCCCTTTGGATCGACTAGCGTGAAGTCAGACGCCATCTCGAGTCAAAGGGAGGAAAAGTGGGCAGCCAGCATTACATGGCATTTGATCCGGCGCGATAGGCTTGAAATAGTAAACTGATAAGATGATCCATGCAGATAGGCCTACTTGGACTTCACAAGCGTACATTGAAAGACACTGACCACCTAGGAGACCAGGAGCCTTATCCTTTGACGCCCAATATATCCTCGCCTTAGACGAGTCTCAATCTCACCTTGACTAATTTTTGGTACAGGGACGATGGCTCAGGCGAGTTAACCAGGTCTAGACCATTGGGACAGCGGTACAAGTCCGGGTGCGGCCCGTAAAAACTTTTATATAGTAATATTAAGGCACTCAAATCACTCTACAGCTAGTACTAGTAGGTGAGTGGCACTACCCGCATAGTGGACCAACTGTCAGATTCCTGCCCAATATATTATCACTCACTTTACATGAATCTGCTTGGTTAATGTTTTTCGTACTGAAGATTTTGGCAAAGGTCTACCCTGATAAGGACAGATAGTCGGAATTATCTGTGGGATGATTTACTTTCCTTCCAACTAAACCGTAATATTTTTCCATTTTCGAGTCGCGCTGTCTGTTAGGGACGGATCTCGCCTCTATACCCATTATCCCTTCAAGGTTACTCAATTACTCTTGCTGTAGATTCTAGCACACCTTCTAACTCTAGTCCTCAGTCAAAATGCATTCAGTACTTCGATCTCTTGAGCTATCATGTACAAGAAGGGTTGAAAGCGACTAGATTGCGTCGCTATAGATAATGTTGCCTTGTTGGAGACCGAATGGACGATAGCAGTGAAGTAGCAGAATCAGGGTCCAAAGCAATGTGTATTAATGTAACGATCAGCACAATTCATACTGCAAAAGCTGGCAGCGTAAATGTTGAATCGTGAATATGTAGCTTGAGCCACAAATAGATGTTACTAGGAGTCGCTTGACTTTCAGGTATCTAAGAAGGCGCAGGGTTCATGAGGTGATATAGCTCGTCGAGGTTGAGCGTATCACCGTTGACCGAGCCGGTTGCCGCGGTCCTAGGAGGGTGAGTACAAACTGGTCAAACCATCCACAAATATCTATTCTCACGTAACATCAGAACCATCTAGAGAGCAAAATAAAGCTTATAATTGCTAACAAGCTTGGAGAGAGGCTAGAAAACACTCACCCAAGTCCCCTTCTACTGAAGCAAGGGGTGCGCCGTAGGAAAGAGCTGCAAGAGCGATGGTGAACAGCAGGAAAACTGAGCGCATTTGTAATTTGTAACAGAGTTTCACTCAGCGAGAAGGTGTGGGTATTCTGGGGAAGAAATGGCTTCGGTGCTCAATATTTATAACTAATTTTTGGACAAGCAATCTTACAATGTAATAGGGCTGCCCAACCATATGTCGTCTATGAAGCCGTTACCGTACCGCATCCGCTCGGGTGGTTCAGGTTACGAGATTTACGGGACGGTTTGTATCCGTATCGTATCTACTAGCCTGTTCTGTGAAAGCAGAAATCGACTTAGTAAATGCATTACAATCAAGACAAACCTATGTATCCACAAGAAGGATAAAATATCCATTAAATATGGAACTTTCACGAAACTCAGAAGCTAGCCAAAAATGAAGTGATATATAATTGAACCATCCATACAATGCTGAACTCATGTCTAAGGACAAAGCTCTGGAGTGATGAACAAGAGACCAAATACTAGGATGGTGATAAGGTGATCGAGGAAGGAGCGGGTCGCGATTTCTTTGTAGCCGACGGTTGTAAGTAACATCTGTAACACAACGAGGTATCGATATATAGAGACACAGTGAATACATACTGACAAAGCCGAACCAGGCGGCAGCAGGAATGGTCTGTGATATGGAAAATGCACATTTACGGAAAGAATGGAAGTACTCAGAATTGTCTTGGATCCCCTCGACGTTAATGAACTACAAGGGTACGGATCGCGGGTACTGATCCTTGCGGGTGCGGGTGCGGGTCGAGACGTTGACAGAGTCTCTACAGCAAAGTATTTGGGAGTGACGTAAGCAAGAGACGGAAAAGGAGTGCTAAAGACGGTGAGTCTGATTATGACGAAAACTTTGATGGCGACTCGCGAGGGAGCGCGTATTGTTATATGTGGAGTGGTACATGACTTTGGTTGTTCTGGAGAGCAATTCAACATTTAGGCACGGAGACTGGAGACACGATCGCCAAAAACGCGAAGGTGGAACATACGCAAAATCGATTTCCATGAATCAAGACAAATCAAAGGAGCGCATTCACAGTATCTTTGTGCATCAAAATCTCAATATGGTACGGCAAACCCGCCAGTAAATCGACTCGCTGTAGACATTATGTAAAAGTTCAACATTCATATATCATATTTAGACTTTTACGCACATATAATCCACTCGATGTATATCCCACGCCACGCCACGCCACGCACCAACCGACATACTCAATCGCAAACAAATACCACCAGCACCGTCTCACTCTAAACCAGGTTCCAACAGAGGTTGATTTCGTGTAGCGTCGGGATCGAGTGTAGTCACAAGCGTGGAGACAAGAAGTAGGAACGTCACCGACATATGCCAACGATAGGCTCAGCCGCACTTGAGGGCTTTAGCTGTTTCTAGCAGCGCATGCAAGCTACTTCCAGGACGGGCGGAGCGTCATTTGCTTGAGGGGGCGCCGGGTAAAACATAGGCCGAGGGCCAGTTGGCACGTCATGCCGAGGTAAAGGCGGGTCTTCTGTCAGATAATGTGAGGGGTTACCTGCACGGATAAATGTCAGCTCTATAGACCCAGCAATTCATGGGCTTGTGGTCATGTAGGAGAAATTGATCGTTTTTTACAGACGTGATCGGAACTGTGGTTTCTTTCTACCTACACAAAACTTATTCCGCGTGTACGTGGCTTGTGTGAGAGACTGTGAGGAACGCATTAACTACATCTTAGAAAAAAAGAGACTACTGTAAACAGCAACGCCCAACGCGTTGACACACTACAACGAAAGCATTTGATGCCAGATGATTACTGCATCATTTGGGATCGTTAAAACCAAAGGATACAAAGAAAATGCCGACACAAGGGAACGACGCATCGAAGATCGGCGCCGCCCGTGTATTCTGGGATATCGATTTGACTGGAGCGAGAGGAATCAGAGTAGTTTCCTGCGGGAATACGAGTTGTGTCGAGTACCAGGCACCCCAAGATCATACAGACCATTATCAGGTTCGCCACCCCATCTCACCGTCCTCACAACCCTCACTCTGCCCAACAGCAGTTTCGCATACCAAGACTCAGAAACGGCCCCCAACACCCTCGTCCTCGTCGCACATGACATCACATGCGACATCACGACATGAAAATCAGTCCGTCTTCTTTATCTTTATCTTTCACTCCTCACCTCTAGATCTCCCACGTAACATTCGAACATCGACACCGCGACATTGAACGCGCACCGCACTCCTCCGGCGCACGCGATATCATATTTGACCCTCGCACCAACCAGCCCCGCGCACACGTGGGTCTGCACTCTCCTTCGAAAATGCACTGCGCCCCCCTCCCCGCTGCCCCGAAACACCGCCCCGTAATCATGCACAAAGTGGGCAAGTCGTATATGCAGCATTGTATCTCCTTCAGGCGCTCCTCGTTCCCACCACCAAGCCGCCGGCACCGAAAGCGAAAGTGAAGGCGAGGCTGTGTGCCTAGGGCGGCAGAGGCACAACACCAATTATGGTTCCCTCGTAGTGACACAACCGCTGACAATGTCAATTTCGATGGACTCAAACTCATCGACGTCTCGCCCGTGTGGAGGACGCCCGTCGTTCGGTGTTACGATTTGGCGCATGGGTTTGGCGTGATGAGGGACGGGCGAGACGGTAAGTAGGGGTAGACGTGTCCCGGGAAAGGCAGGGGCGAGTCCTGGTGCGGTTTTGTCTTGAGGTGAGGCTTGTTATTCAATTGGACTCAGATTTCTTGTATGCCTCGGGATCTTGTTGCGTCGTTTGCTATGCTGTCTGAATATGTATATAAAACAGCGCTCCTATGCACAATCGACTCTGTTGTATGCAAATGTTATTTGCTATCCATCGTAAACTGTCTCGGAAGCACACAAAGTGGAACGAGTGAGTGGCTGACCATTTTTAGTTTAACTGTTGTAGCCCACTCCTGGAGCATCACCGTTTGCTGTCGTGTCTTTGATTACGGCCCTCGGTTCACGAGAAGCATCAAACATTCAGGCTTGAATACGAGTTTCCCTTGTACTTTCAAACGTTATTGTAGAGTCCGAACGAATCTGTTGAACGGATTGATTTGGAATACACATACATACTCGTCGGTACTATAGTTCATGATACCCTTGCTATTGATGGGTGCCGACCTCTATGGATTCATCATCCGTAAAACTGACCATAACCATACCAATCCGAGGTCGTTGTTTGATCAGTTCCTCCAAATAATATATCTGTTCATGCCCCGAGGTAACCCAGGTGCAACATCAGGAGCTTGATATGTTCGCATTTTGTCCAATTAGATACGGGATACGAGAAAGCGAAAGTCTCGTCATTGATAAGATAGAATATGCAATGGGTGAGTCAGGGACAACAGAAAAGTGCCGCAACAAAATTCTGTCCCGGGTATTTAGCACGTGTCTCGGATTTGTTTTGAACTGCGGAGTACTAGTATCCCGCCTCAACTGGCAGTGCTGCCTTGTGGTTCCTGTACGTCCAAGTCACTGTGAACAAATGATAGGCGGCATAGAAGTTCTCTGACCGGAAAGTGTATAAATACTGAGATATGCTGCTAGCTATGGGATGTACTACTATATTGAAGGATGGCAAGTTACGAAGACGAATGGGCGTGTCAATTGATGGGATATTGGACATTCTTGACAGTCTAGTTAAGTGCAGATTTTCTCAACTTCTCGACCACTGATGTTCCCCACGTTCCTCTAGTGTGTTGTTTCATATTGGATTTTTTTGGATACGGTTCTCCACCTTCCTGAATACAATTACGAAGACCTCCAAAAACAGCATTGACCTGAGCTTCCTGGCAGGAGTCGGTTCGTTCATAAACAGTTTTTGGCTTCCGTAAAGTCACGCCTCCGAATTCCTGGAATTACTACCTTCCTTGGCTGGCAAAATCACAAGACCGTTCTCCCGGTTTCTTGGATGCTTTCGTGACTTCTAGTTTGTCTGGACATTAACCCGACAGCTCACAGGTCTGCGCCGTGCGGTTCCCTTTTCTTCTGCTTTCTATTTTCTCCCCTGCTGGTGGTCACTTTTCAGTATCAAGGTATGAGCCTAGAATACTGATAGTACTCAGTGATGACAATCGTCGTCATCCTTTGCACTTGCGTACCTTCATGGTCGAGAATTGACGGTTTCAGAGTTAATCTCTTTCCTGGATCACCGGCCCAATGAATTTTGTCTCGCGTCTCAAATAAGTGTCTGATATTCAATAAAAGAACACTATGTGTTAGATCTATCGAGGTCTTTATCTTCGGTGATCCATCGTACACGTTAAAAGGAGCATCACACCACCATAACATACGAGCGATAATAGTATTAGCCATAAAGTAAAGTATGGAATATAGTAGATAAAACGAAAGCCGGCGTCACTATTTGTTCATAAATCGTAAGCAGTCGCGGTCACTGTAGGTCTTCACACATCGTTCAAACAATGAGAACCTCCACCATCCTGTGTTGTAAATAATCCCGCCTCGCTATCTTCTAGTGGAGAGTTCGTTATACCATAAGTGACTCTGACGCGGGAGGGTCATGAAAGACGCAGTGGTGGGCGGCTAGTGTGGAATCTCCGGCTTGTAATATACAGATTACATTCATAATCGTAATGCCATGTCCGCCAATCGCACGACGAGTCATATTGGCAGAACACGCGATGAATGCGGCAAGTTAATGGTACTCAACGTGCCTCGAATCAAAGGAAACAGGAGTTTGATTGGACTGTGTGGGGTTTGACGCTGGTCGTTGTGAACTCCGTGTTGGACGTGGCAAAAGAGGAAGTGATTCTGCAGGACTAAGGATATAATCAAGTTCTGAGGGATAACGGTTAATGGATGGAAAACTAGTCGACGGAGATGATTTTGAATTTCGCGATGCCGTCGACGTGCGCTTCGAACTGAAGGTATTGATAGGATCCTCTGCAGAAAACGACGGAATCAATGGCGATCCAGAACGGCTGTCGAGTATTTTCTCGTCGACATTCAGGTTCGAATTCGAACTTCCCCATAGAAGCTCCCACTCCTTCATATCCTCATCCGCAACCTCATCCACCTCCTGTTCCCCATCTTGATCTTGCTCCACCTCTGCCGTGAGGGAAGCAAACGTATCCCTTCTCATACGACCAAGTGGCAAGCCTGGCCGACGGGGTGGAAGAGACAATGATGCCATCTCAGGAGGAAGCGGCGTATGCGTTATAACAGAGTCATCTTGCTCACGCGTCTCAAGAGGCGACAAAGGCGAAGTGGGTACGACGAGCCTCAATTTCATCTGGCTACGAGGATGCTGGATGGTAAGATTCCTGGGCGAGCACAAGGTGGGTGAGCCTTCGCTTCCTCCGTGGCAGTATCTCTGCTCGAAGTCGGACTGGACATGCATCTTCCCAAGCTCACTTGGGGGCACAATATGCTGTCCAACGTTGCTGTCCCTGTAAAACAGAGATGAAGGAAGCGGCGGCGGAAGATGTGCGCTGTCTTCGATGGGGAGCGATGATGTACTGGAATGAGCTGACATCGACGAGGGTTTATGTCCAGCGAAGAATCGTGACGAAGCGACGTCACTGGATACAGGAGAAGACGAGCGAGTCGTGGTACTAAGTCTCGGCACAGGCGGAGACGGACGTATAGTAGGAGTCGGAACCTGAGAGGCAAGGAGCGAGGACGATACTGGTGGTTTTATGGGCGATCCGGAGTTCGAGGTCAGTTTCACTCCGAGAATGACAGACGCCTTTTTTCGCACTGCCTTGCCAAATCCCTCTGTGCTACTCAACGCCTCCGTCTTGGCGTCAAATGTTCGCATCGGATCCGGCACGGCATACTCTTTGGGAAGTGACGGGACAGGAGGCGCCTCTTCATGATGAACAAACTTGTCCCTCAGTGCACCCGTCGAAAGTCGCTTCATCAACTTCCAAATCTTGCTCCCTCCACCACTCGGACTTGGCGTCGACGCCCCACTATCCCGATTCTTTGTAAGAGACGTCGGCATTGTATCCTTCTCCCCAAGAGTGTTCGCCTTTGCCTCTGCAAACTTATCAATCGACAACCTAAGGGACATCTCCCCTGGGCCATGCACAATCCGCGTCCTCGACCTCTCCTGAAAACTCTGTCGGCCCCTCTCCCTTTCACTATGCAAACTAACACGGCGCCTCTCCTCCTCGCCCTCACTCTGCGTCCCGTTTCCGACCCTCTTGAACCGCCCCGAGATCTTTCGCGTGAGCGTCCGCAACCCCCCTCCATCGCCCCCCTCACTCCCCTTGTGAGTGAGTGCGAATGGCGGAACGATTTCCCATGAGATGTGGTGCCGATCCTCAGGCCCGCCAGCGGCTACAACATGGTCCGAAGAGGTGCCGAACACGGTATAATACGGTCGGTACTTCCCTCCATCCTCGATGGGTGCATGTCTGGATCCCATAGCCGATGTGTGTGATTGAGACTCAGTCGCAGAACGTTCGTGACCGGAAGCTGTATGTGGCCTGTTCTTCTTTATACCGAGCGGGACGTATTCCCTCATGCTTGCGCCGACATCAACATCAATACTATTGCGGACAATGGGTGATGTTTCCTGCAGGTCTTCCTGTCGCTTGTAGGCAGCGACGACGGCGGCCGCGGGAGTGAGGCTGGTGCTGGAGTCGCTGACAGCTTCGGCTTTTGTGGACCGGGGTTTTTGCGACTGTGATCGGCTGCGAGAAGTTGAACGGTTATTCAAGGATGAGGGGACGCTGAGGTTGTGGATCGGTTGGTGATAGATATGTGGGGGCGACGGGTGTGATCTAGAAGGCGAAGATGAGGACGAAGATGGGTAGGGGTGACCTGTTATTTGAAAACACATGATTAGTACAGGTTTGGAGTAGCGGTAATGCAGAATATGGACAAAGTTGAGCAAGGTATAAGTAGACTCGAGTGTGACAGTGAAAAACAGTGAAACGTGTAACACAGCAACAGAGTAGTGCAAGGGAAAGAGGGGCGTCGTCAACGAGATGACAAGGTTCACTTGACACGAGTCCCGCAGATGGCGCAATAAGCATGCTCTAAAAGCAGATTCGACACAAAAAAGGGATGACATGACGTCGGAAGGATTACGTGAAAGAAGACGAAATAAAGTTAATTTCCAGAACAAACAAAACCTACCTTTTAATTCCCTTAGCCTCGCCCTCGCATTGACTTTCTTCCCCCTCTCATCCGTAACACTGATCACATACTCCCTTGTACCACCCTCGACCTCAATCTTCGGCGCCTGGGCCTGCCTAGAACCAGAAGGACGAGCCTGAGGATTCTCTTCCAAATTAGGTGGCAGTGGAAGCGGTTTATCGGAAGATACCGATCTAGTGGGATACACGCCGGTTCGAGGACTTGAGCCGGATGCGGTCGCCTGACGTGAAGTTGATCCGAGGGTAACTGAAGGGCTTGCAGGAGAGCCGGCGGGAAAGATAGACGGTGTTAGCGGGGAACGCGGTGAAAGAGGAGGGAGGGGAGAGTGTAAAGAGGGAAGTGGGAACGCAGCTGCGGAGGCGGTCGTAGTAGTCATTGTAGGAAGAGTGGGAGAATGTTTCTGGCTTTGTGATTGTGTCGATGTGGAAGGCCGACGGCGTAATACATTGCGTGGGCGTCTCTCTTTATTCTTTTTTGCGTAAATTTCATCCTTTTCTGGTGCAGTGGCGTTGATCTGAAGTTCCTTCCGATAGTCGAGGAGGGATTGCAAACTTCTCGATCTCCCCACTTTTGGCGGTACGGCTCCGCGATCTACGAGCAAAGTCTTTTGCCGAGAGCTATCTGAAAAGCCTTCGGACTCACTTCCGCTACCGACATTGTGGCCATGGGGGTAGGCGTATGGCGGAGCTGGCTTTGCGAGGAGACGCTTCAGGTCAAGCACGGGGGTCGTCGGAGAGTCAGGCGCAGATCCAGGCGTTGTAGAAAGTGATAGTAATGAGGGAACGTGTAATGTAGGGGAAGAAGAAGATTGGGCTTCGGTGATCGACTGGTAGCGGACGGCATTAGGAGAGTTATTGTTACTATCACAGCAATCTGCGCTCGAATTCGTCATGTTTTTCGTTGGGTATCGTGAAGGCAATATCGGCGTCGTCTGCCCATATGTCAACAAAAGACCGTGTGTAGGCCAAAAGGTCGCCTAACTTACGAATATGATGTATAACCGAGTCAAAGAACGTTACACCTGTGGTAGAATCGTAAATAGAAGGGCGGAACTCGATAGTTAAAGCGGCGGGACGAACGTGAGTCAGAGATTTCCTCGTAAATAACCCTCTTTGGACCTCTTTGGACCTTTTCCACACGTGGTCACTCGGTCCTATAGGATATAGCAGATTAAACCAGCAAAAGCGGCAATTGGGTAGTAGATAACAGAAGAAATGTAGTTTGAAAGAATGTGAGAGTAGTGCCAATTTTTTTAAGACGTTGCTTTTCAAGTAACACGTCGTAGAGGAGGAAAAATATTGAACCATGAGCCGATCGGCGAAATCGGACCCCGGATGACATATTCGCACGGCCGTTGTCATGCCAGCGACGCGCCTTGAGAAAAGGCTATCTTTAGCTGCTATGTATGCGGTCTAACCGTGTCCATAAACAGAGTACAATGAAGGTTTGTGCGCTCGCACAGGTACCTTCCGCACAATGCTCGTCTCAAACTTGCAGCTTCTCGGAGAGCTTGAGATCTGCAGAAACTCCGTGTCATCTCAGGTCTTCATCTTCTCGAGAGCTTGCCATTAATGTTACACTTCGCATCTCGCCAATACGTATTCGGCTTTTTCCACGAGCCATTGACCACGCTATAGCTCTGTTGTTGCTGGATCGCATAGGTCACGAACACTCTTATCATACATATATCTGGTTCTGCGTTCTGGCACGCGAACCTCGTAGAGACGGTCCACTTAGAGTCTTTGGAGTAAATTGCCAGGATATTCACAGGTGATTGATGCGTCGATATGGTGGATGATCTCACTGCACTTGTGAAACACATACGAATCCCTAGGGCCAGACTTCTAGAAAAGTTCAACACGAAGGCCATCCGATCGATCGAAGAAAACATACCACCAATTGTAGGTACCCTTCTATCACCGACCATACAATCAATTGTCAGATCGACGACATTCCATCCCTTGCCTCTTCTTCCGTATCTCAAGAATACCATCGGAAACATCACAACCCTACGACATCCCGAAGAACATCTTGCTATCTTCGTTGACTCGCGACCAGACATCAGTTACTAATGAACCACCGCCGAAACGCGTACAAAAAATCAACATGAGTCACACCATAGTTGTTCTGTTTCATCTGTATCTCCTCTTGTGTGCTCTCCGAATCCTGGCGAACGACGTAGCATTTTATTCTCCCGATTGAATCCTAGTGTGCTCGATATCAAAATCAGTGTTGGCACAGGTCACAGGCATAGCTTACGATTTCCTTACCAACCATTCTCTTAGTGCCTGTCAAGTTCAAATTTGTCGTTCCTCACACATTGAGGCACTCTTTTTCCCCTCGACCTCTGTTTCTGTCATGAAAGATGAGCTCGCTAGCCTCTCTTGCTCTTCGTCTTTCATTGTCATTGTAACCAAACCGTCAGATGGATCTAGACCCGCCAGTTTTCTGTGGCCACTCCCAGTCTTCCGCACACAGTGCACATACACCATCATATCTACTTTATCGAAGTGATCCAATATGCGAAGAGTGGGAACTTTGACCTCCACCGACATGCGTGCGTATGGTCCTGAAAAAAGACAACTGGCGGAGTAGGCCTGTGAGGCAGTGGTTGATGTTGCGAGGCCAGAGATGTGAGGGGACGGAGGTATATAACCCAGCAATTTTGCATGAACTTCAGCCTTTGTGAAGAGAGGAGATTACACCTCACTGGATATATCGCGACGACTATAGTTACTCGACGCGTTAGAAAACTAGTTGACATAGGCTGTGGTGAAGAATCAATGTGCTATCTTGTGAAGGTTCTAACGGGAGTTATACGATGTTGAACTCAGCTCGTTGCTTCATAGAGGTGCGTTCAACGTAACATATGCATAGATTAGCATGAATTGTGAAATGAGTCGTCGTCGTACTTAACGAATCGGCAAAGGATCTCTTTGACGCCAACACCCCTACGGTTTTTAAATAAGTAAGGATACACGTGCATACACCTTTTACAGTTAACTTACTGCTGTCTTTGACTGTTACATCACCAGAAATTTGATTCGCCCCAAGCCAACTGCTTCGTGAGGATCTCCACGGTTTTACATATTCGGCCCAACGATTATCTCGGTAGCTGAACTTATAACAGATGAAAACCGATCTGTGTCTCCCTTCATTACGCTTACGAAAGGCAGGCCTATTCCATTGACCATTGAATGTCGGTCTTCTGCTTGTCCACAATTGACATGGGAATGTTTGCCAACGGAACATGAGTTCAACTGTATGTATGTCTACAGCAATAGCTAGCCAAGGATTAACGATTTTCAACCAATAAGATTCTGAATTGCTAATCTTTCTTTTTCTCGTTGTTAGCCACTTGCACGACCTTTGATCGTTTTCCTAGTTCGCAAGAGTCTCTACGGTGATGATGTTAGCGTCGTCAGTATGGTGGCGGACCTTCAGACGACGTAAATGGTCGTCATCTCTATCAAGACTTCGCTCTATTGCCTTCAATTCTGTAGTCCATCGAATCAACTTCTTTAAATGATGGATGTAACTTGATTCCGTCGCTAATCCATTTCTTTACTTCACAAACTGCAGATTTTAGCAACAGTTGATAACAATACCTTTTCTCTGGACAACATGATAGTTCCTATCTCCTTCGCGGGCTTGGTTTCATAGGTTTTTTCGCTCAATGTACACCTTGGCTATCTGACGGATTGATCGCCAACAAACATCACGTCACTTGTATAAAAGTACCGGAGGCGTGAAGACGGACTCGCTAGTCTCTTTGCTTTTGGACAACAGGTAGGGCCTAATCTTTCACTCGGCTTGGATGGAGAGAGCCTCTGAGTGATCTATTTTGAACGCGCGGCTGATACTCGCAAAACGTGGGAGACGTGAATCTCTACGTATATGTCTAGTATCGACGTATAGTGATGGTTGAGGCCTATTTCCATCGTCATGAGAACGGGACCTGAAGGCCCACCAAAAAGTATCTATCTCTGTATCAACTATTTGTCCAAGACATACAACACAAGAGTCCTACAAATGGGAGTTTGGCTTCAAGTGGGCGATTCTCCGAACGTTGTAGCTCCACACATGGGCTTGTTACCACATCGCACCCTCAAAGCTCAAGCCAGACAACCCCACTAACCGTCAGCAGCAGGAACGATCTCAGATTGTCCGGACTCCTCCCAACTCATGTATATCAATACGAAACGGAAATGCGAAATAGAGATGGATAATTAGAAAAGGATGGACATCAAAATAATCAGGTGCGGAAGGGCACGTGGAGACGGCGAAGATGTAACAAGAACTGTGAGCAGAATGAACGGGGAGAAAAAGTGTTTATGTGTCATAAGTCAGTCGGGGGATGCATTGTTCCGTAAAGCGCACGAAGAATCAGGCATTTGCGATCTATGAAAAGCAAGAAAATCAGCAATGGCTCGATTGATGAGCTGGTGTGAAAGAGGACACGAACAAACCTTCAAAACCCTGGGCGCCTCAATCTTTTCATAATATAAATATACTCCCCTATCATTACCGGGGTGCTAATGGCATCGTGCGCATGACCGACGTATCCTCCATTCGCTTATTTTCATGCTCGTGAAGATAGTTACGATTCAACATACCGCAATGCATCCTTCCAGAAGTAGGACTGGAATCAAGCCCTGCAACTTCTAGGAGCCGATGCTGGGGCGATTGAGACTAGGGATGATAGTACGCCTTACCCTCCTGGCTGGTTCTGTGTCTGTGTCCCTATGAGGGAGAACGCGTGGCGGGATCAGGGTATGCGTATATGTCGGTAGCGTACGGATGCGGAGTCGAATTCGAGTTGTGGTAGGCAGTGTCCTGTGACAATCTCCCTCCTGTCATACGCCTCAGTGCTCATCGGAGCTGGACATAGGTGCCATGGCCGCTCGCGTCGCTGTTAAGGCCGCCGGGGCAGTCGTACCCGTAGTACCCGTAGTTCTCACAGAAACCGGGGTGCATACACATTCGCAGCTCCGAGGGTTGTCTTATTGACCTTGTGATTGAACCTGGCTTGGCGGCGTCGGCAGAGAGGCCGACAAGGCTGGCTGAGGTGAGTGTGCCTGTGACGGCGTTGGTGTTTTGGAAGGAAGGACCTATGGCTTTGAGTGATGGATGCAGGATAGGCATGGAAAACGCACCCTTTACTGAATCGGACCCAGATGGAAGCGGATGCAGAGGAGAGGGTGGGTATCGATGTAATGACACTGTGGGTTGTCCCCCCTTCCCCTACGTGATGTAACGACGCACGCTGGCAGATGTGACAGGTTAGTTATTTAAGCGCGTTGCTGCCACGAGCGAGGGCGCAGCAGAAATCGATGGCTATGTGATTGACGGAGCAGAGGTGCTCGTGTGTTTGATGAGCAGAGTGGTTGTGTCGCTCAATACAATGTTTGACGTGGCGAGAGTGGGTGACTTGCTGGAGGCGCTGAAGAGTTTCCTGGAGGTTGCTGAGGTACTAGCGCTGCAGCTGGGAACAAGCCAGCTTGATTAGAGTTACTTGGGGGTCGTTAGAAGTTGCTTAGACCGACTACGCGGAGATGAACATACTTGAGAATGCGTACCGTAAGGTATCTTAGGCTTGTGTTTCTGGGCCGTATCTGGCTTGAAAAGTAGAATAGACAAGGAAGTGCGCACACAGAGTTTATAGTTTGTCTGTTCAGCGGTGAACCGGAATGCATGGACACTTATTGCGATCGAGATAAGATTCCTAATGATAAGATGAATCATAAATGTCTTATGTCTTTCACCTTTTGTATGAACTAACTAGTAGTAGGGTCTTAATGTTCGAGCCATGATACCTATCTTTCATCCAGAGGCTTTTATTCAAACATTTCCGTGTAGTGACTGATGGTATGTAGCGAGACAGTATGAGAAAGAGGATGCAGTAAAATGGTACAGATGATGACATGGATATAGGACAAATACTAGAAGATGATACATACAACAAAAACCTAGAAGCAAAAAGCGGACAAAACTAGAGAATTCCGGAATCTTTCAGTGCGTTCTGTAAAATTGTTTCTTTGACTGCGGCGAAGACAAGCCTTATATTCTGGGTGTCCGTGGCTTGCGTAAGACTATAAAGGAGTGAGGAATACGTTTCAAACATCGTAAGAAAACAGAGAAGAATCTGGACGGCAGCACTGAACGCGTTCTTCAGAGTCAAAATGACGAAGGCATTCGACACGGGAACGACACAGCAAGAAGTCATTGCATCATTTTGAGTTGTCAAAATAAAGCGTCCAAAGTATACGAAGAAATTACGAGACAAGCAGATGACGTACTGAGGATACACGCTTAATTTCATCCTGTTGGTCTGCATAAACTTCCAAAGAATGTACTTCGCCGCCTTGTTGATGTCGGCACCGCCCGTGTACTCTGGAAAGTATTTCTGCAGTGGCATCTGCATGAACACGGACATACATAATCAATGTAGAATGTGAAAATGCACAAAAGAAAAACGGACCTTTGGAAGCTTCACCTTGAACACGTCGATCTTGTTCAAAAACAAAATCATCGAAGTCCGTAGAAACCACCGAGAGTTGATGACAGACTCGAAAAGATATAGGGATTCCCTCATTCGGTTCTGTAAGAGGAAGTCAACAAGGATAAACGCAAAAGGCAGACAGGATCAAAAGGAAGAAATGATGTAAAGGTAAATGAAAAACAAAAGAAACGATACACGAAGGGATAACGAAGTGAAAAAGCAGCATCAAACAGATCCCAAATACACCGACCACGAGCCCAGGGATAGCACCGACTCTGAACAGAACAAAACAAGATGAGCAGCTCCGAACCCTTTAGAGGGTGGATTGTAAGTGGCAGATGTAGAAGCAGGAAAACACGGTATCGGAAAAGAGGTGCAGGTACGCATTGATGGCCTCATAACAGGGGAAGGAATGTGTTCAAAATCAAAGGGATTCATAGCGATAGGCCAAACTCATTGCACCCAATAAAGAAGTCAAGCACAGAAATTGAAAGTGTAACATCCAACGTCCAACACCTACCTGCGACTTTTCCTCCAATAGTACCTGATCGTATTCGCTCAGCGCCGTGCAGAAGATAATGCTCGTCACACTCTCAAAACAGTGGATCCATTTCTTACGCTCGGATCGTTGACCGCCGACGTCGAACATATGTATTCTGTGAGTAGAAGAACAATCAGCATATGTCGAGCAGATGAGGGTAGGAGATATGTGTGAAAGGAAGGAATTCGATACGAGAAGAAGAGATCCAGAGAACGAGGGGGCTGGAGGGGGCGAAAGATGGTAAATCGAAGCGTGACGACATGTATAGGTTAAAGAATAATCAACGGTGAACGTTGTAAGATTAAGATGAATGATTCGTTGGAGGGTAGCCAAGGAATGAAGACGGAAAGGGAAGCAAATCATCGCAAAGAAAAACGGGACGGGTACGATTTGGCGAGTGTGGGAAGCATGTTTGGATCAGAAAACAAGGGTAGAAGAAACTGGAGGACGGCAGCAAAAATCTCGCTCACGATAGGGTATCCATCGAAAACCGCTCCTCGGATATCCCAAACGTCTTTCTCCGTGCACGGAGAACGTCTGTCTCGTTGGGAATATATCCCGGCGTGCCTATTCGCAGTATCTCCGAGAAGAAGCTATGTAAAATGATGTCAGTCAATGTAGAACCTAAGGGACCACACTCACTAGCTGGCGGAATCCATCAGATAGAATTTGCTCGTATGGTCGTCCATGATCTCCTGAAAGGTCTTATCCTTCCACACCTGATTTATTGCCTCTGCAATTTCAGGAGAGAACCATACAACGTCCTCCGCTTCCTCTCTCTCTTTCACCTTCTCATCGGCCTCGTCGTCATACACATCATCCTCTGGCTTAACTTCACTCAACTCATTCTCCTTGACTCTCCTCATCCTCGCCTTGCCCAACGTTGACGGTAGATGGCTCGTTGAGCTGGCTTTGATCCCGGGTACACGGTACGCTAGAACCTTGTCCGCGAGCGCGGCATTCCGGATGGATGCACAGTCCTTACGTAGGCTACGCATGTAGACGAGGACGCCATGGACAGAGTCAAGAACATTCTTGTATACGACAGGTCGGTATGCTTCGAGCTCGGCCTGTGAGAACCCGTTCTGATGAATGATCTTCATCTGCTTGACGATTGTACTCTTCCCGGACTCGCCAGAGCCTGTTCGAGAGTTTGGTAGAGAGGAAGAGGAGGCGACGTGGCAGATTACGAACCTAGCAACAAGATCTTGCACTCCCGCTTATACTTCTTCGCATCCTCCTCGATCTGCCTGTCAATCGCGTCCGACCTCGCTTTCTCTTCCCTATCAATGGTAGAAATACATCCACCCATAGCTGCTCGTAGTCGTTAAACCGCTGCAAGTAAGAAGACACGCCAGCGGTGCAACAGCACCGCCTTGTTGATGTTGTACAATCGTAGAGTGGGTGAGTAATTGAGAATCAGTGCTAGATAGACCGCAAGAGCAACGCAAAAGAAACCTGGGTTTATATTAGGTCAAGGAAAGGTGTGGAGAATCCGTATAACACACCTTATTCCAACATAAATCCTCCGGGACTCGACGTTACATCAGTACCAGCAAGGGTCACCTTGATTGATGGGCCCGTGAACGTTTGAACATTCGTGAGATTGATGACGTAAGTATTGCGAGCCAAAAAATCTTCTCTTTCTCTCTTGTAAGTATCCACCGTTTTTTTATTTTCTACTCACTTCGCCGCTTGAAAACCAGGCTAGCAGACGCCGTTCTCGCTTACTCGCAGGATTTCTTTATCCATTTCTGGCGCAAGCGTTATAGGGCCCATTGCCCCGTCCCGTCTGGAGGCTGGCTATTTTCCTGGTACTTGAGATTTTTTTGAAATTGGTGATACTTGCGCTTCTCAGTTGCCAGGCTCCTCTTGTTTATTGAGTCAATCTCCGCAACCGTCTCGTCTGTGCTTCAATCATCCTCAATGATGCTGTTATGGTAATGTCTCAGAGGACTGCGGTTCGAGGTTGGGCACTATCATCTGTATCAACTATATTCCTGGATTATGGTATACTTTTTGTGCGCTCTATGCATCACAGTGAAACGGTAAACGCGTTTATATGACCATAATAGTAGAATTGCTCCCACTGATGGAGAGGCTTTGCGTATGACGGGGAGAGCTCACGGCTCCGGAGGCTGAGCAGGACTCCGAGTCGATGAGAAACAAGGTTCAGTTATCGACGTCTACACATGCTTTTGTACTCAGGCCGAAATCGGAGCGAGTTAATTCCTTTTCTGCTCATAATCTTCTTGCGTGCTTCGTAAGCCTGCTTGTTCACTCTCGCGGTTAGTGCCAAATAAATCCGACAAGTTCTGGCTTCGTATGACGTATCTCTGTTCATCATCAAACGCACCTACCCACTGTTATCTACATCCGGGGCTCTCTACGCACTTAGACTCGGCCATTTATTGCAACCGACACGAGTTGTGCAAGGACAATTATCTCTCTCACAGTGTAATCGGGATGACAAAATGATGATAAATTACTACGCTGTACATTTTCTGCTACGTGGCAAGTGATCGTTTTTTTGTATCATCTTTCGACATCTAACTCGATTGTGAGTGAAAGGAATTGATTATCTCACCAGCTGTTCATTACATTACTTGGTTTGAATGATTCACGGAATCTAGGAGCAGTAAGTGCACACACACATCAATGAAGGGTGATTCCGCGGACATACACCGTCGGGCCTGAACGAAGGCTGCATGCTTCAGGCCCTGACCTCGACAGCGAATAGCATGAAATTTCGTACCATTCTAATCCGCGCCTTCTATTTCTCATCGACATGGTTCGTTCTTCTCATCTCAATTCTCTGGCGATCTAGGCCAGCGACGCCACTGGTGGATTGGGAGCCGGCTATTTCGATCTATCGAAGAAAAAGGTAATCATAACCATTTCATAACCACACACAGTGACCTGAAGATCCATAGAAGTAAAACCTGCACAGAGATAGATCAAGCTTTGGGTAAGAGAGTACGATTCTGTCACTGCCTCTGGCAACGTCACTCGTGAGAATAAAGAAAACTGTCGCCGCCATATATGAAACATTACTCACACTGCCTATGATAGAAATGATTGAAGGTTTGAGACTCATTCTGGTATGATTTATGCAAGGGCGTCGCTTCTACATCGCTGGTTGGTGTCCGATCGCGACCATAGTCACGAAGCCGGCACGCCATCTATGATACTCCATGCGTAATACATGATCTAGGGACTGCTAAGAATAGGTCAGAAAATGGAAAGATACGAACGCCAACGTCCGCGGCCTTGTTATTCGTCGATGGTAAATCGGGGGTGACGAACGAGTCAACGCGGCGTTTTCCAGCGCACAGAAAGAAGGAAGACGTATGATTGGCTATCAGAGATCGTAGCTGGCGTGGAGACTTGAAGGACATCGTTGGGAAAAGTGACGTTCAGCTGCGAGGCCTGTACGTCGTCGGGTGACCTTTCGGTCTCTATTCAAACTCACATCAATACACGGACCGTTGGCTGAGAGATTGATTCCCAATTAAGTCGAGAGGCATGGTCGGGCGATGTGCGGGCACGGTTCGGGTCCCGGGAATATTATCTGAGCGAAAGGAAAGATCAAGTGATATTGGGGCTATGAATACATTTTTTGTAGATGTAGCGCGCCGCAAACATCGGATTACGATTAAGACCATTAGACAGCCTTGGTCTAGATCCAGGAGCAGCGGCCAGCAGACGTCATGAGGGAAAGATTGCTACTCGTGGAGTAAATAGTGTTTAAAGTTGGAAAGCAGACGCCTGAAGGCTGCGAAAGGGAGCATGACGCAATAAAGCCGAGTCGGAAGCACGGTAATAGACACTGAGAATGGTGTTGTTTGGTTTATTCTTCTCCAGACGTGTGCAAATAACTGCCTGCTGCGGAACCAGCTATTCTGGGTGGTTAGATCATGTTATTCGCACCAGATACAAATTACTGCTGAATGGAGATTGCTGGATTGGGGCATCGAAATGTACGCGTGGCAGTGGTGGTCGACAGTTTACGATGTAATGTGAAGACAGGCCAGACTTGGCATACGTCAGATAGTACGATTGATCTACTTCGCAGAAATAAGTGAGGTCATCTCATACAATTACTTCTTTCAAAGAAACGATATCCAGAAATGCCCAAGGAACGTGGTCCTGGCATGGGTTGATGGGAGGGTTGGAAAGAAAGGGACGGAATGGGGGAAGCCCAAAAATACTTTGCACCCTCATTTTTTTCGGTGACGTCACGTTGTTCGCTTGAGAAGACTGTTGCCCAGCTCTGCGACTGGTCGCTCAGTCTGCGACGTCGAAAGAGGAGCGGAGAGGAAAGCATGGTGTCTGTGAGACAACTGCAGAGGATGGAGGCAGCGAAAGGGAGGGGGCAGGACGGACGAGGGGATTGGGGGGGGGGAAATCTGGAGATCTTGGAATATGATGGAGGTTGTCATGCGTACGCGAGCGTGAGAAATGAATGACGTAGTGGACGAGATATAGAGGACGGGTTGCTGTTGGAATGCTTTCACCGAACGATGGGGGGCGAGCACAAGTGCCCAGTCTGCCAATCGACATTTACTCGCCCGCAACACGTCGCCCGCCACATGCGATCGCGTAAGCAATGTCTCACTTGTCGCGGTGGGGCCCAGCTCCACCGCGTTTCGCCCAATTTGGCTGACGATCTCTGCAGACACGGGCGACCGTCCATACCGATGCCAGTTCTGCGGGGATCAGTTCGCACGCAGGTTCGTTCCCTCAGCCAACCAGTCTCGCCACTCAATTCGTCTCCACAGCGATCTGCTCGCGCGACACGTCAACAAGTGCCACGCCAACGAGAAACCCCTTCTCCCCCCGTCCGCGGGTCCTCGAAGGAAGGGCTCTGTCTCCACCTCGCGCGCCACAACCTCCAAGCAGGCATGTGACCAGTGCGTCCAGCACAGCCTCCCGTGCGACGGCGCCAATCCGTGCGGTTCGTCTTGTTTTCTGTCCTTTGATCTCGTCTCACTGTCTTGCAGCGAAATGCAATCAGCGCAAAGTACGCTGCACATTTATCAAGTTCCATCGCCAGACCGCCCCTGTTGGCCCCGGCCACGGCAACCCTCAAACAGATATTCTTCCTCCCTTGACGCCTTCTGGCCCCCGGAGCGACTTTCACGTCGGTCTCCCTCCGCTCACTGTTCCTTCCATGGCAGAAAATATTTTTTCCGACTCTTTTATGTTCTCGCCAATTTACCCCGACAACGCACCTGCCCAGCCCGAACCAAGCGATTTTTCGTCTCGCTATCGCGCACGGGCTGATCTGTTTAGACGAACCAATGACCAAGTCGGAACTAGCTCTACCCCGGCGCACTCCTGGGGTGCCGCTGCTGCAGGATCCCCTTGGGACCACTCTCGTTTCGACGAAGGTCTGCTTATTTCTCTACGTTTTTCCATGTATTAATCACCAGGTGTCAGAACAGATACATCGCAACCAACAGCTACGCCAGTATTTACCGAACGATATCTCCACACCCTACCGCCACTCGATCCAACGACCGAAATACGAGTTCGAAGCAGAGTTGGACTTCAGCGACGGGAGCGCCAGCTCTATCCCCTCGTCGACTGCCTCCGAAACTCACCTGCCCTTGCCAGCAGCGTCAGCGCAGGTGACAGGAGCTTTCAGTGGCTCTGTAAGTTTTTTCCCTCTTTTCTTCGTATGATTGACTAACTAACTATCTTTACAGGACGCGACGTTTTCGCACTCTAACCTCATCGACCCCGCTGCTTCACCATTCTCACCCCAAGTCCCTTTTAATCCATCTTCGTCCTTCCTCAGTGCCGCGAATATCATTCACCCTACTTCAGTTACCCCACAAAACCGCAAGGAATTAATTGACGAATCAGCATTCGGTGCTCTATCCATTGACGATTCCACCCTTCTTGCCACCAATGACCCGTCCTTCTTTTCTGACATTGCTCCCCTGGGCAGTGGTAGTCGCAGGGAAGTTCTCGCTGATCCTAATGACACACCTATGCCTCCGCGTCCCACCAGCACCATCGAAGGCGACGCGGATCTCTGGCGCGCCTTCATGCGGAACACGCCCGTCAGCGAACAGCCTCATCACCAGCTTCCGAGTCGTCGAGCCTCGCTTCCCGCCTTCAACATGGGACACACGGGGAGCACCTACCATGCCTCTGGTCATGCGCAAGACAGACGCTCGAGCTCCTCTCAGTTTCCATTCCGCGAGCCTCGTTACGCGTTGCAGACACAACAGTCTGACGATCTCTCGAGATACCGTCAAGCTGTTCTCGCGCGTGCACGGGATACCGAGACAGTCCTTCGACCACCGCCTTCTAAACCTCGTCAGAGCACGGTGGACACTCAACATGGACCTGGCCCCGGTTCAGGACATGTTCTTGCGATCTCGGCTGCGCCGCGTCGGTCCGTATCGAGGCCCAGTTCTTCGGAGAGCTCAGGGTCGTCGGGGACATCTACGAGTTCGTTAATGGGGGTGGCGCGTAGGGAACGGGAGCAGAGGCAAGAATCTACGAGGCCCAGGATGAAGAGGGAGTTGTCGAGTGCGACGCGGGGGGAGCCAGAGAGTAAGAGGAGGGTTGTAGGAGGGGACGGTGGCGATGGGAGGAGAGCGTAGGCGGAAACGCTAGTTTTGATTGGAGGATATTCACCTGATCGCCCACTCTTGCAACTCATTACCTACCAGCGAACTATTTTCTTCCGAGTGTTATCTTGTTCGTCATTGGACCTCTTGCATTGAGATTCCGTTGATTGTTCTAATTAAAAACATATATCTAGTCATGTAGGCTCTTCTATTATATATTTTCCTTTGCCTCGCAGAAGTGCGCCTCATCCGACATACGCTGGCGCACAATCGGGAGGTATGTTACCCCACCACTTCGGTTTGAAAAGGTGAATTTTCATACCTTGCATGCGCAAGAGGGATGTACCAAACATAATCCACCGTCTCTTCGAGTCAAAGACCGATGGAAAGTACTTTCCAACAGTGGATAGCTCCTTACAAATTACAAGGATTCAATTGCGTAGACAACACGAGGTAGTGAGCGGCTGACAGATCAGCGTGAAATGAGGTGAACAGATGAAGTTATTTATAATCTCGGAGTATCTGTAAAAATCTGTCAGTAGAAACGTGTGACGTAAGAACAAGCCACAAGGACGTCGATGAATGTGGTTGACATTGAAATTGACAGATGTAAAATTATGCTTATCGTCGTGATGACTCCACGATAAATTTGGTTCCCTGTGAAAGGACCGGGAATACCGATGGAGCTGGTCGAGCACATGGGTATGACGATTTTCTTTGATGGCAGAAATTACTTTGACTGCAGAGATGTGATCGCAGTTGTTAGGTAGCCCTGAAAAGTGACGTCAAATGACATTTGAGAGGTACAGGATTTGACGTGAATGTTGATCTACGTATTTTCCCCCCTTGAAAGTGATTCACTGACGTCAGAAAAGATTTCACGAATGATCAAAGGATGGACCTCTCGTGCCTGCATAAGTCCAAGTGGGTTGAGCATAGACGACGTTACCTTGACTTGCGCTTCCAACTGGTACCTGAACGCAAAGGCAGGCGTATAGGCAGCGAGGAGCTGGAGAAGAGTAAAAAAGTCTAGTAATAGTTGCCGGGCAGAATTCGTAATCTGCCGCCTCTCAGCTCTCCCTAATTTTGCAGCATTTCCGTTTTGTGAAGGGGGACGTTGAACCCAACTTCCCAGCATCGAGTATCCCGTGGACGAAGGCGGCGTCGTGGATACCTTGGGCGAGAGATCAAGAACTCGTTGAGGATCCTTGTACTCGACCCAGAACTTCGATGGAAAGAAGGGGCAAGAACGAAGACTGATGCAACTCACTCCCTGTATGTGATCAAACGTATCTCGCTACCGAACAAGTCCAGAACGTACTTATTTTCTGAGTGTCTGTCCGTGTGCACGATGTAGTGACATCTTCATAAAAATGGGAGAGGTGGCGAACACTGAAAGTACTTACAATGGGTTGCACTGAGCAGTGGTTGCGACAAGTGGGATGAGCGCAGGCGGCAGGCCTTGCTTAACAGCAGTTACACACCTGCTCGAACCACTTCAATACATAAACGTTCTTCCAATCTCACGGCGACAGGATACTTCGTAACTACCCCTTGTTACATTGGTACCAACTCAAGGGTAATATCTAACCTATCCTACTCATTTGAGTGGTGGAATGAAGGGTATACTCATGAGCCGTTCTCGCACTTATCCATAGCGTGCATACTCCAACAACCTACAATGCAGGCTCCCAGATAGAGAGATTGTTATTACTATGTGGGTCTTACAATCAAGATCAATCTACCCAACTGAAACCTGGCCCATTACTCCATTCCGCTCCTTCTCCTCATCATTCTCTAAGCTCCGTCTCAAACTCCTGCAGGCTCTTCTATCTATTTGAGTGGTGGAACGCGGGGTCGCGTTCGGTTCTCTTGGCATCACTGATGGAGGGCCTATTCGGTTGATGCCATCACTGATGGGGAGCGCATTCGGTTGATGCCATCACTGATGGAGGGCCCATTCGGATTCTTGGCATCACAGCTTGGCATCAACAATCAATGCTTGGCATCATGACTCAGCATCAGTAATTGGCCATCCCTGGGCATCGCAGATGCCCTTTAGGGATCCTTAATGCCCACATTTCCCAAGTTATGGTTCAGCAAGCATCAGCCAACTGAGGAGGGCAGACCCTCCTCAGGAGGCTAGATGCTTTACTTATTCAGCATTGACATACTTTTTACCTTTTTCCAAAGTTATGGCTCATCCTTTTCTTTCTCACAAGTTATGGCTCAAGGAGAAAAAAAAAGTGCAGTCTTAATCAATAGATTG